>JZKD02S1112374.1:250320-266406 GCA_000966675.3 Picea glauca | reverse complement strand
TTGGGTAAGTGAGTACATCAACTTCCCGGGGTCGTAACTTTTGCATACGATCTTCGTTTTAGGTGTGTGATAGCTCATTGGAAAGGTATCGTCGAGGAGATTCATTTTGGGGGATTAATAATGCCTTTGGATATCATTTAGAATCTCGTTCTCTAAAAACCTTCATCTGGGCCCTCAAAATGGCCCCTGAAGTTAAAAACTGCTAAAAATAGAAAATTGCGAAAATTGTCAGAAAGCTGTTTTGAGCTAGCCGGAAAGGTGGTGGACACTGATATCCACCTGGATCAATCCTCCCTCCTTAGGAATCAATGGTCTCCATTGCGTTAAGTTCCCAGAGGAGAGGGAAAAGCGTTTTCCGAATCTGCATCTTGGTGAGCTGCTTGCCTTGCTGGAGACGTTGCACTACTCAATTTGTGGAATTCTATCATGAACCTGTTGAGGCTGAGGCTGTTCAACAAGTTGGGCTACATGATAGGATGGTGTGCAGAATGAATCTTTGCGCTTTGCTGGAACCTTGTCGACCTGCTTCTGTTGGATAGAAGGTGCTTGGGGTGAGGTCGTAGTGGTTCCAATGTCCTTGTGTTCCCCTTTTGAACAGATTGTGAAGAAGCTGAATTTTGCAGTATGAGATACTACCTTGCGGAAATTTTTTGGTGGAACAATAGTCGGAACTACCTCGGGTATTCTATAGAGATGACCCCCCAAAGTAACAATGACACTGCGGGGTCGAGACTCATAAACAACAAGGAGCTTCCACATATATGGTTGGCCCAAGAGAACATCACAGACATCCAGTGGGGCAACATCACATAATACCTCATCCTTGAAGGGCTAAATACCGTATGACAATCGACACTGCTGGCTAACACGAAGTTCTCTTCCTTGGCAAAGCCACCCGATGTTGTATGGATGTAGGTGTGGTGTTGTCGACAATCCCAACTGTTTGACGACCTCTGTTGAGATGAGTTTCTTCTGGCTTCCGCTATCAACAATAAAATGCAGCGAGGTCCCCTTCACCCACATCTGTGAATGAAAAAGGTGCTCCCCCTCTTCAGGATCTGACGGTTCTTCTGGTTGAATTGTTGCGGTTGCGACAATAACAGTGGGGTCTGCGTCAATGATCTGTCCTTTACTGGTATTTTCAGAATCATATTCTGAATCGGGGTTCGAGTCCTTGTCTTTGATCTTGGCCACCAATGATTGTTTTGAGAGACATTCATCGATGTTGGGGCTTTTGTGGAAATCAAACCATTTTTCGGTGTCCTTCTTTGTCTTCCCGTGACCCTTCTTTTCCTGGGTCTTGGACTGGTTTTCGGGAGACTGTTTGTTAGGGATGTCTTTGTCATACTTTGGTTGTTGCGGATTTGCAAAACCAAAATCCTGTTTGTTCTGGTGCTTAAATTTTTGCTCGATTTTAACAACATATCGATAGGCAGCACCGAGTGATGAGATGTCCAGAAAATCCATTTCAGTTTGGATGTATCTGTGTAGAGCCCCATGGTATTTCAGAACCAAATGTCGTTCGGAGTCTTTGATACCCAGCTTGGTGCACAAGGTATGGAAGGTATTGGTGAACTCCGGAACTTCTTGGCCCCTCTCTTGTCGCAGTGTGGTCCATCTCATGTATTGGTCCTCATAGTTGCCAATAGGGTAATATTGTTCCTTTACCGCATCCACAAAAAAATCTCAAGTGGGATCGGTCCCATATATTTCAGACTCCTCTATGGAACTCTTCTCCCAATAAGTTTCCCACCAATATTTGACATGGGGGAGATCTTTAAGGAGTGTGAAGGTGATATTTTCTTTGTCAGAAAATTTTTGAATAGAGAAATAACCTTCTAGCAGATTTAACCATTTGTCTAGGGCTTCTGCGTCTATCTATCCTTCAAATACAGGAATATCAAAATTAACTTGTACCTTGAAAGGCGAGGTGCCTCCAAAGTGGTCACTTGATGAATATGCCCCTGTTTCTATCGAAATGCATTGAAGGATGTGGGAAAAATTCTCCATCATTTCGTCCCTCTTTCGCGTGAGAGCTTTCTCAAGCAACAGACTTATAGGATCGTCTGCTCCATCATTTTTCTTTTCTTCCGCCATTGAGGGTTTCTTGGGTGTGCGAGAGCGATTTTCATCAAGAGAGACAAGATCGAGACCCAAATTTCTATAATTGGACCTCGTCGAGGACATGCACTGAAAAAACGATCAAGAGCAGCCTGCTGTGATACCACTAATCCGGATTATTTTTGGCACGAAATGAGAGCGGAGCTATAATAAAGAAATGAATAGAGATGTCATAGATATTCAATAATATAACATAAATGTATCAGAGATACAACCATAAACACAGATATACAGTAATACACGATTTCTATTAATGAAAGAAATGTGCAGAGACTGTAAAAATACAGAGTGAAAGACTCGCTAGAATGGTGGCAACTTATCTCTGAGAAGAGATGTGACCGCTACTTGCATTCGCAAGAAGATGATTACAATGAGGCTCTGAAGGCATTTTTACAATAAGAAGGAATGCCCAAAACCCTAGACATCCAAAAACCTAACCCTAGGATATGAAGCGCCAAAAGTCATGTGGGCCCCGTTTGGGTAAGTGAGTACATCAACTTCCCGGGGTCGTAACTTTTGCATACGATCTTCGTTTTAGGCTTGTGACAGCTCGTTGGAAAGGTATCATCGAGGAGATTCATTTTGGGGGCTCAATTATGCCTTTGTATATCATTTATAACCTTGATCTCGAAAAACCTTCATTTGGACCCTCAAAATGGCCCCGAAAGTTAAAAACTGCTAAAAATATTAGATTGCCAAAATTGCCAGAAAACTGTTTTGAGCCAGCCGGAAAAGGTGGGTGGCTACCAATATCCACCTGGATCACTTCTCCCATGGGATTTTACATCTGTATGTATCATGTTCATTATTTCCTCAATGAACACAATGAAAATCAAATATGCCTACCCCTTGCCTCTAAAATACCTCTTTCCACATATTTTCTTACTACCTTCTCCTCTAGAAGAATCATGTGATTGATTCTTCCATTTTTTAGCAAGGTGCACATTCTCTCCACTAGAAGAAGAAGAGTGAAAATTGAGGGACTTCAATTGATCACTATGTTGAAGTGAATCAATATAGTGAGAATCACGATTAATTTCATATGCTAAAATCATGGGATCATTATCCTTCAACTCTAGGTTGAAGAGGTTTAACTACAATTGAATTAACTCCAATTCGGAATGTGAATCATACAAATCTTTCAACTTCTTCAAAGCACCGCAAGAATATTTGATAGATGTGAAGTTACTACTCACCCCTTCACTTACAAAAGAACAATCAAGGAATATGCTTTCTTATCTGTATTCATCCATATTGCATATTACAAGCTCTTTATATGCTGTAATTTTGATAGGTGAAATATCTCCATTACAAATATAATCCCAAATATCATTAAAATAACAATAATCTATCTTTCTTGAACCTTATAGATAGTTTTAGTTTTCTTTGTACCACATCAACAACAATTGAAACAAGAAAATGCATTTTGTTTTCTTTACACTATACCAACAATTAAAATAAGAGAATGCATTTTCATAAGCCAAATCACTTTAAAAATATAAGCAATGCCAAATACACATAAAAAATATAAGCAATGCCAAATACACATCTTCTAAGCAGAAGATAAGAAGATACAAAGCCAAACTCCTTTATAAAAATCACAAGCGATGCCAAATACACATCTTCTCTTAAGCAGAAGATAAGAAGATACAAATCCAGACTCTGTTATACAAATCAAAAATCAATAGTTCTGCGCCACCAAATGTTCCTCACAATACAACTCCTTTCCCAGTATATCCGCAATACAATAATAATCTGTGAAATGGATGTAATGGAAAATGATCTCTACAATACAATAACAATCTTTGGAATGATTGGTGGGTCCACCCACATCTTTTACTTCAAAACACTTTCAAAACTTCGAAAACTCGACAGAACCTCTTATTTCTATCTACGACAACTCATATGATAATTTCATTACAGGTTCGTGGGGTTCGATCCATTGTATCATGGGCAAACATCATCATCATAAGAGTAAGGGATGTCATCGTTCTAGTTGTTACACTCCCTCCCTGCTATGATTTATCTATGGCGGAATTGGATTGATCAATAAAAATGACAGGTCATAACAAACTTTCATTCCATTCTGAATGCCTAGTTGAAAAACATGTCCAGATGTGCTTTTCCTGTCATCTAGGCTGCCTGCAAAATCACTGTCTGTGTAACCATAAAGTTGATTACTATCAGATTTAGTGTACCAAAGCCAAAATTGAGAGTTCCTGCAACATATCTCAAAATTCGTTTCGCCATTTTCTAATGAGAATTTTTTGGTGATTCCATGAATCTGGAAACAAGGCTGGCTGCATACATAATGTCAGGCCTAGTTGTTGTAAGATACAACAAACTGCCTACTGAAATTTTGTACCAGGTAAAGTCCACTGTAGGACCTTCATCATTCTTGCTCAATTTTGTGCCTAGTGGTATGGGGGTTTCTGCTGGATTGCATTCTTCCATGCGAAATCTTTTGATGATGTCTACTGCATACTTTTGCTGACAGACAAAAATGTCTTTGGCTGATTGATGAACCTCAATCCCTAAAAAATATTTCATTATGCCAAGATCTGTCATCTCAAACTCAGATTGCATTGCATGTTTAAAATTTGTTAACTCAAGATTCCCTGTGTAGATCATGTCATCAACATATAAACATACAATCAAAATTTTACCGTGTTGATCTATTTTGGTGTAAAGAGTTGGCTCATTTTGACTTATGATGAGGCCACTTTTGATCAGATAAGTGTCAATTCTGTTGTACCAAGCTCTTGGAGCTTGCTTTAATCCATACAAGGCTTTCTTCAACCGATAGAATTTGGTTGGGTGCTCTTGGACTTCAAATCCAGGAGGCTGATCGACATAAACTTCTTCTTCTAAGAAACCATTCAGGAATGCTGACTTGACATCCATCTGGTATACTTTCCATTTGTGTTGGGATGCTATGGCCAATAGAGTCCTTACAGTGTCTAATCTTGCTACTGGAGAAAAATTTTCACCATAATCAGTACCTGGTTGTTGTGAGTATCCTTTGGCAACAAGTCTTGCCTTGTGTTTTTCAATCTACCCTTTTTTATTGAGTTTAGTTTTGTAAACCCACTTGACACCAATACTCTTCTTGTGACTTGGAAAATCAACAAGATCCCATGTCTTGTTCTTCTCAATGGAGTCAATTTCTTGGTTCATGGCTTGAACCCAATGTGGCTCCTTAGTTGCTTCCTTAAAAGATGTAGGTTGACATGACATTAAGGAAAAAAGATTGTGTTGTTCAAAGTCATCCAATTGCTGATGGATTTCTCTCAAACTTTGAGTTATTTGATTTTGTGGTTCAGAGAATGATTCTCTGCTGGAAGTTGAGTTATCCTGAGAATTTTCAGGTTGTCTTTGTACCTGCAATCTTGGAAGAGTAGTTTGAGGTGCTTGTTGTTCTAAATTTTCTGCATTTTCAGAACTTGGCAGCAATGGATTTTGACTGTCCATCTGTTGATTTTCTGAATCATTCCAAAATTGATTTTCCAGAAATTTTACATCTCTGCTGAGAATTAATTTCTTGGTGATTGGATTGTAAAGCCTGTAAGCTTTAGATGTTTCACTATATCCAGTGAAAATACATTTCTCACTTCTGTCATCAAGTTTCTTCCTTAATTCGGAAGGTATATGAGCATATGCTATGCATCTGAATGTCCTTAGATGTGCTACATTGATCTTTGTCCCACTCCATGCTTCTTGAGGGACTTTCATCTTTAGACTTGTGGTTGGTGATCTATTCAAGAGATAAACTGAGCATGCTACTGCTTCAGCCCAAAAATTATTTGACAAACTTTTCTCTTTAAGAAGTGTTATTGCCATATTCATTATTGTCTGATTTTTCCTTTTAGCCACTCCATTCTGTTGTGGAGTCTGTTGTGGAGTATATCTGGCTGTTGTTTGTATGATAATGCCTTGTGATTTGTAGAAATTTGCAAATTATCTGGAGTTGTATTCTCCTCCTCCATCTGACCTGAGTTCTTTGATATATTTGCCACTCTGTTTTTAAGCTTCTGCCTTGAATTCTTTGAATTTTGCAAAAGTTTCAGACTTGTGTCTGAGAAAATAGATCCATATTTTTCTACTGAAAGCATCAATAAACGTTAGAAAGTAAAATCTACCACCTATTGAATTTGTTTGCATTGGTCCACATAGGTCAGTGTGAACAAGTTCAAGATGTTGTTTGGCTTGATTGGAAGACTGTGGAAAACTAGTTCTCTTATGTTTTCCAAGTATGCAATACTCACATGGGGGAATTTGCTCTTTAAAGATAGGAAGACCTTTGACCATGGAGTTCTTTTGAAGAAGAATTAGACTCTGAAATGGTAGATGTCCAAATCTTGTATGCCAAACCATAGTTTCATTCAGGGTTGATGCACTTTGTGCATATGGTTGAATCAGATTTGCAGTTCTGAGGGTAAGAGGAAACATCCTATTTGGAGTTATATGGATTTCAGAAATCAATTTTCTGCTTGGGATTTTGTCATATATCTTGCAAGATGCTCCCTCAAAGAATACCTTATAGCCATGTTCAATGAGCTGTCCTACACTTAACAAATTATGTTTTAGATCTGGAACATGATAGACATTGTTTATGTCTTTCTTTACATTTTGTTTAGTAAGAATAGGAACAGTTCCTTTCCCTTGAACTTTGACTAAATAATCATTTCCAAGTGTAATATCATATGAGATTGAAGAATCAATGCATGAAAGTAATTCTTTGTTACCTGTCATGTGATTGCTGCATCCACTGTCCAACAACCAGAGATCTTTAGGTTGTTGTTCAGTCTTGTGGCACAAAAGAAACATACCTCTTGAGTTTTCTCCCATGTGATTTGACACATGTGCTTTGCCTGAGAGATGATCTGCTTTCTTCTTCCTTCATTCAGATTCATAGTGCCCATACTTTTTGCAGTAATAGCATTGTATGCTTATTTTATCATTTGATCTTCTCCCTCTGCCTCTTTGAGGCTGGAAATTCTGATGTTGATTTTGTTGTTGTTGTCTTTGACCTTGGAAATTTTGATTCGGATAATGTTGTCTATTACCTCCACTGGAGTGAGGGTTACTTTGATTGCTCCCTCTTCCTTGGTGACCTCTACTTCTACCTCTGCCTCTCCCTTTGCTGAAGGAGAATTGAGTTTTGAAAGCATTGGAGATTGACTCATCTTTGAGATGCAGTCTGGTCTCATGTGTCACCAGAGAACCAATTATTTCATCTGTTGAAAACCTTGACAGATCCTTGGATTCAAGGATTGTTGTTACAACCATTTCGATTTTCTTTGGTAAAATTATGAGAATTTTCTCAACAATTCGTTGATCAGTGATGGTTTCACCAATCAGTCTGATCTGGTTCACGATTCCCATGACTCTGGTCATGAACTGATCCACATTTTCGGACTCTGTCATCCTTAGAGTCTCGAATTGCATCCTCAAGATCTGCAGTTTAACTATTTTGACCCTGTCATTTCCTTGGTAGGAAGATTTAAGGATGTCCCAGGCTTGTTTTGAAGTACCAGTGCCTGTGATTTTTGAAAAAATTGAATCTTCCACAGAATTTGAATCCAGAATTTCGCTTTATTTTATTTGTTCCTCAGTGTTGCCTAAGCAATTCTCTGCGGATTTGTCATGGAAGAAAGGGCTGCTGGATCTGGTTCCACATATCCAAGATCCACTGGCTCCCAACACTCTTGTGCTTGCAAGAACGATCTCATCCAAAGAGACCATAACTCATAGTTCTTTCCAAGTAGAATCGGACCTTGAGTTGGTCCTAAGTTGCTAGACGACATATTTTTTTGAAAAAAAATCTCAGGAAAAAAATAGAGGGAAATTTCATATTTACCTCCGATCGTCGATTGCCGATGAGAGCTTATCGGCCTTTGTCACGGTGCAATGTGACCACGCACCTTGTGTTAAAGCACTACGGGATTTTCCGATTTTTTGCCTTTCAATTTGCCGAAATGCGAAAGTTGCCTTTGGACAATTTAATGGTCCAGATCTTGGTATGATCTGATGATCTAGATCTTATCAAGATATCGTGAATTGGGACTTCGTGAACCCTGATGACGAGCTCATCTAACTCCTCGATTCTCCGATCTCTGATTTGCCGATGGCGCTTTCCTTTCGGGAATTTCTCGATTCCTTTGATCTCCGCCACGCGTCCCAACAGATGGACGGCTCAAGTCTTCTTCGGGGGTTTCATCTTGGAGATTCCCGATCCCTCGTTTTGACAAGATGACATCAGCTGGGCCCCAAAACGAAGCTTTCCTACTGTTGGGATTTCGGACTTCGCAGTTTCGAAATGCTTGTGCTTCTTGTCCTCAGGATTCGTGAAACACCGAATCCTGATGTGCCGATGGCCCTTTCCTTTTCGGGACTTTTCTCGAGTCCTCAGATTTACACCACGCGTCCCCTCAAGATGGACGGTCCTCGTCGTTTCGCGATTTTGCGACTTGCGACTCCAAAGTTTCTGTCAACTTGAAACCCCAGTCGTCGATATGCCGACGGTTTCATTGATGTTCGCCACATGTCCGAACAAATGGATAGCTATGATCTTATCGCTATTTCGTGAATCGCGATTTCGCGAGTTTAGAGCTCTTGTTGCGATGGTCTTTCAAAACTGCGAACTCCAATATGCCGATTTGATGACACTTGGATCTTCTGCCACCTGTCCTCTGAGATGGACGACTCACAAGTCCTCTCGGGATTTCGCGATATCGCGTATTGGAGTTTTGGAGTGCAATCACCTTTGCTCGTTGAACTCCCGATTCTCGATTTTGCGATGGGATAAGATCGATGGCTCACGATCTTTCTCGATCCAACGGTCCAGAATGACTCGTGATTTCGCGATTCAGGAATTCTCAGGCCAGTCTTCTGACCTTTACACCTTGCGAGTCAGTCGAAATGCCGAGATCTCGCCACGTGTTTCTTGATGGACGCTCGAGATGATGTCGGGATTTCGCGACTTCACAAGTCGAAAATTTCTCCTTGGCGCTGCAAAGGATTAAACCTCATGCACTTTCTCGCTGATCCAACGACTGTCGGGCCTTTGGGAAAGATCTGACGGCTGAAACTCTTTCGCCTTTTCCATGCTCTCTTCGTCCCTTCTGAACTGGTTTTCCGCTCTGGATCCATTCGCAGAACGAATCTTACGGCCTTAATGGTTGTTCTTTGCACATGGAATGCGTTCTTTGTTCCTGTGGAAGAAAGATCCGTGAATCTTTCAAAGATTTGAAAGAAATACATGAATTCTTTGTTCACTGCTTCAATCTTTGACAAATTTGAGCGAATTTCGAAAAACTTTAAATGATTCTGCCTTCTGCAGGAAT
This sequence comes from Picea glauca, assembly GCA_000966675.3. Classification (NCBI taxonomy): domain Eukaryota; kingdom Viridiplantae; phylum Streptophyta; class Pinopsida; order Pinales; family Pinaceae; genus Picea; species Picea glauca. The sequence goes on along the minus strand of JZKD02S1112374.1, from coordinate 256,939 downwards.
CTTTAACGATTTTGAACGAATTCTTCGATTTCTTTAAATGTTCCTGCGTCCTGCGGCTCTTCTTCGTGAATCTTTGATGATTCTTGAGAATTACAAGAATCTTTACTGTTTCTTGTTCTCAGTCTCTGCTTCCTTCTCGTGTTTCTGCTGCTTGAAACTTTCGAGCGTAGTATGCTTTGCGACCTCACGTGAGCTTCTTGCGGTGATCTTTGAGCGTATGATGGTTTTCTTCCTTGTGGAAGTTTCCTGCGAGAATCTTTCGAGAGTATGACAGACAACTCTCCAAGCCTTGTGAAAAGTCTGTGTCAAATGCTTCTCGAGATCCGTGAAGCTCTGCGTTGTTTGAGGATCATGTTTCTCTCTAGCCTGTGTGAAGAGGCTTACTACTGTAGTTCTGATACCATGATAAATTGTGAAGCAAGAAATGCAGAGAGAAAGAATAGATCATAAAACAGTTTATTAGAATGTAAGAAGAATTGAAGAGATTACAATGCAATGGGAAATAGCTGAGCTAAATAGGCTCAAGAAAATCAAGAATAGAAAGTACAGCTGGCCAGGACAACTGGCAATGTACAGTCAGACTGTTGAGGTTACATTATATTTAACACATTCAACCACACTGATGAACTGAATTCATATTAGGCTATCAACAATTAGGTGCTACCCGGGGAACTAACGGACAATTGAGTGGATGTGTATAGTATATACCAGCACAATGGAGTCAATGCATTGTTCATCTCCCACTGTGGTCACCAATGAGATAGCTCTAATGCTTTGTATGCAGGCACACATCAACGTAACAGATTAGGGTTCCCATGAAGCAAGGGATAGCTGGCCGTGTGATAGTTGGATTAGGTTCAGGTTTCTTTACCGTAACGGTTAATACGTGGAGATGCTCAGAACACGCTGTTCTTATTTCTGTCTTCTGGATATTCTCAGCATACACTGTGCATTTTTCTGTCTTCTTTACTTTCTTCACTTCGTGTGATTATTGATCGCTCTCTCATTGTAATAGTCAATTTAGGCGATTAATTAAGAGAAAGATGTCACAATTTCAAAGTTCGGTAGCCGAGGACATGAGAAGTTAACAAATTTCCCTACTATAATCACACTAATACAAAGGAATATTTGAAATTAATTGATATATACTTATTAGAATATTCTAATAAAATTCATGCACGAAATGACCATTTAATTTAATGAAACAGACTAACGCTGTGCTGCGTGCATATCGTTCCTGAATCTGACAAAAATATTCTGAAAATCTTTGAAACATAATCGACACCAGTAAGGAGCGGGGTTGATTGTCAAATCCCGACCTGTTTAAATGGAAGCGGGTCGGAAATGAAGAGACGGGCGGTGGTGATAATTTTCCAACAATGATTGGGTCGGAAATGAAGATATGGGCGGTGGTGAGAATTTTTCAACAATGATTTTTTTAGTAAGGTGGTAATTAGACTACTGTTTTTTCAACTATTCATCATTTGATTTTGGGTAAAATCAAACAGAAAAAATTGCCAAAAAATAGTCAAAAGGTAGAACGTTTAGAATACTAGGTTTTGGTTAAACTTTCTACCTTTTGGGTTTTTTGGCCGGAATGGGCCATGTAAATTTGGACAAAATTGCTATTTTATTTTATGTTGTTTAAATTACATTTCTCAATGCATAAATGGATCTAGTGTGCTGAAAAACTCCTTGGGTACTCAGATTATACAAACTTAGCCACTAAAATATACAGATACAACCATCCATCATCGTATTTCGCGCAAAATCAAAGAGAAAAAATTGCAAAATTGCCAGAAAACAACTCATTTAGACTACTGCTTTTCCAAAGGCCTTGGCTAAACGTTCTACCTTTTGGGTTTTTTGGAATCCGACAATGTAAATTTGGACAAAATCGCTATTTTATGTTGTTTAAATTGCATTTTTGAATACATAAATGGATTCAGTGTGCTGAAAACCCCCCAAAGCACTCAGATTATACAAACTTAGCCACTCAAATCTATAGATCCAACCATTCATCACCAAATTTTAAGCAAAATCAAATAAAAAAAATTACCAAAAAATAGAACGTTTAGACTACTGCTTTTAGAGCAATGATTTGTATCTTTGTTGCAGACAGAATAGTCCTCATGGATAGGATGACCTGGTATGAGCATTATCTGAAGGTATAACCTCGGGTTTTGTCTCTTTAAATTCTTCTAGACAGGCGAGCAATCTCTCACGTTTGTATTTGGCCTATGGCAGTTGAATTTGAATTATTAAGGGCCGCCTTGCTTGCAAATGGAATATTTGTACAAGGTATCTCTATTGTAAAATTCCCTAGGATATTTGGACTGAGACAAATGAATATGTCAAATTAATAATGTCCTATTAATTTAATAAAACAATATATAACGTCTTTCTGTGTACTTATCATTACTGGATTATTTAACTTGACAAAAAATCCTGAAAATATTTGAAACATCAATCAACACCTTGCTGCGTACGGATCGTTACTAAATTATTTAGCCTGACAAAAAATACTGAAGATCTTTGAAACATCAATCAACACCAATAAGGAGTGAGTGGTTGACTGTCATATCCCGGCCTGTTTCAGTGGAAGCTGGCAGTAAAGGAAGTAATAGACTGGTGGTGGGGTGGATTATAGTCCCTCAGATCTGAAAGCAATTTAGATCTAAGGGTTTATAAAAACAAACTCATAACAAACCAACATTATAAAAACAAATTCATAACAAACCAACATTATAAAAACAACCTCATAACAAACCAACCAACATTAAACAAAGATACCTTAAGAACAAACTCATAACAAACCAACATTATAAAAACAAACGGACATTATAAAACAAACTCATGACAAACCAACATTAAACAAAGATACCTTAAAGCATATGAATGAAAAAAAATCATTATGTTGCACCATGAAATTTCACCCCATGTGGAATGAACACTTACCTGGAATTCAGAGTGTCGAACACTTTCAGGCATAGAGGAATAGACCTTCTTCACTACCGACCAGACAAGGAACATCCAAATATGGTCCTAGGCACTGTTAAAAATAGCAATTAGTTAACTAACCATCCCACATTCATTTATATCTCCTTCGACCTCACTTGGAATAATCCCACCACACAATTAAGATGATAGCAGAGGAAATAAAATTATGCCTCTATCATACCAGTTTCATGGTGTTGCATGGGAGATTCGTACTCGAGGCTCCATCCCTCATGCTTGACACCCACATGCCTTTAATGCTTACCTGGAGGTTTGATAATTCCATGTCTAAGTAATGAAGTTTGGGGGTTGATCTTAGTGGATATAGGTAGAATATATAACTCCATTTTTTTTTTAAATTCCTTGTCACAATAGTGTAGTTTGGTAGTTTGGTTGGCTATACTATATTCTTTTCCATTATGCTCTCTCATAATATGGTACATTCCTTGTCACAATAGTGTAGCTTGGTTGGCTGTATTATATTCTTTTTTATTATGCTTTCTCATAATATGATAATATGGTAAAAAGAGACTTTACTTAGCTTTTATGTGATTTTTTCAATTCTGGAGATGATCAAAGTTAATCTCAAGTTTTTCTAAGATTCTTGGAAATTTAACAACTTGATTACAATCCTTGAATCACCCAAGATTATCAATTCTTTTATTCCTAAGTTAACATTCCTTGTGACAATAGTGTAACTTGGTTGGCCATACTATATTCCTTTCCATTATGCTCTCTCATAATATGGTAAAAAGAGACCTTAGCTAGCTTCTATGTGAATTTTTCAATTCTGGAGAGGATCAAAGTTAATCTAAAGTTTTTCTAAGGTTCCTGGAAATTTAACAACTTGATTACAATCCTTAATCACCCAAGATTACCAATTCTCTTATTCCTAAGAAAATGACCATGGAGAGTCCTTGTGAAAGATTATACGCTTCATCTTGATTGTAGGTTTCGATTCCTAGCCCCCAAGCATAGGTGGATTCTTGGTTTTCCTCTAGGTCATAGATGATCCCTCCCACTCCTACCACCCCTAGATTACCTTTTGAATATTCATCAAAGAAGAATATGTATGATCTCTTGTATACTTTCTATTATTCAAACTCTTGTTTCTCAAGTTTGATTTGTGAGTTGGTGGGAGAAAAATGCATCTTAGTTGTTATGGCCCTTGGGATTTCTCCAAATCATCTTATCAAGTCCTATTCTTCTTTACCCAATGGTTGCTTATTTTTTAAGGATAATTTCTTTGAGCAAAGGGTTTCCCTCATAACACTTTTAGTTTTTTTTTTGCCAAAGATCTAGAGGTTTCTAAGATTTGCTTGAATATTAAATTGTTTCTAGCTAACCATATTTTCCATATGATGAATTTTAGCCAGGCTTCCCAAATCCATCTAAAAATATTTTTTCCTTTACGAAATCCTTTGTATAGTTTGATCCATCGTGTGAATATATCATTCCATCATATCAACTGGTGAAGTCTACAGACTATACCATAAAATATGTTATCCCATACCTATATTGCAAAAGGGAATTCTAGAAATAAATGTCTACTTGTCTCCCGTGATTTCATGCACATCACACACTAGTTTGGGCCTTGGATCCATTTTTTAAAGATTTACAACCATTAGAATTATTCCATGTACAAGTAACCAACATAAAAAATCAACTTTAGGTAAACCATTTGGAAACCAAAACTTGTTTCGGATCGCTGAATTTTGCAGTGAGGGGAGTGATTGGAGTTTATGCATATATCTATCTTTAACAATGAAAATGGAAGGACCCCATCCTCGTTGATCCATATTCCTTTTTGTTGGCACTTAAAGTTTTGGGTTCAGTTTTGTGCGCACTCACAAACAGAGTTGTGAGTGCTCATTCCATAGCTTTGCGCGTGCCTAAGGAAATGTGTGAGGAATGACATACAGTTCACACCGGACCAAGTTTTGTCAGTTGCACACCACACTTAAAGAAAATAAAGTATGCTCTGATTTGAGTTTTTTCAGTTGTGCTAGAAAACGAGTCTTGTCAGTTGTGCCAGAAAATGATTTTTGTCAGTTATGCAAGAAAACAAGAAGATGCTCGCCGGAATAAGGAAAGGAATCATTGGGAAATCTCCATGAATTAGTAATGTCTGCATCATACAAAGATGTGGGATGGCTAGAGAACGAGTTGGCTAAGAAGTTAAGATTTACCTTGATGCAGGAAGTCTACATGGAGCATTGGAAGATACCAGAAGCATGTGATGTAGTTGTATCCGAAAAAAGATTGGAGCAGAGAAGAAAGAGACAACACTCCCTAATAGAGAAAGATATAAAATGAATCTCTAACATCAAAAATAGAGTTAGCTAGTCAGTGGTTTTAGCGATTCTATTGAGTCTCCAGTATTGAGCTTTCTTTGATCCAGTTGTAATATTATAATGCTATGAATATTATCATGTGACTATGATATGTCTGAGTTTTGAGCCAAGGTGAATGGCGCAACATGTTATAATTCTAAGGTTTGATATAACAAATATATGAATTTTATGGTTTTCATGTGTATCTGTCCCGAACAATGTATATCTTTGATGTGATGAAATGATTCTAGTAATAAATAGATGGCAGTTCTGATCCATTATGTGTTTGTTATGTATGAGTTGATTATGTGTGTGTGTGTTGTTTTAACTCTTATTCCTAATAGTTTTCCAGACATGAGTTACATGGGTTCCAAATGCATTATTGTGTATTTTACCCTTCATCCATGTCAGAATACCTTATGGTACCTATGATCCTATCTACATCTTGGATGAGACCTTCCTCGACCTTGGGCGAGGATTGATGTGTTATTTATTTGGGGTTTTTGTTGGAAAACTCTAGACTAACCCCGGGTCTAAATCTCCCTAGAGTTAAGAAAGACGGGACACACACAAGCGTGGACCAAAAATACTCAACACTTTTCTTTTGAGCTGCACATCCTTTCAGAAGATAAATTAGAGAAAAAATCAGGGAGCGCAGGGGGGCATAGGTTCTTCAAATTTCCATCACAATCAATCTCCAAAGTTCGTAGACCAATTGGAAATATCATAAAGAGTATTGTTGTTTCTTTCATTTATTTAGATCTTGATGTAAATTCTAACCTTGTACAATGTCTACTATAAACAAATATTCAGAAAATAACAGAAAAGATGCAATGGCAAATACAAACATTACACAAAGATTTTTCCCTGGAAACCCAAACCGGGAAAACCAGCATATATTATATTCATTCATTTTTGTTATATTGTTTACAATACAATATACATATAGGAGCCAACGGCATCCAAAAACCTAACCCAATGACCTGGATTAGTCCAAAACCCTCATTCCTTAACCGGAAATAGAAAACCATAGGCAAAAAACCATGTGCCGAAAAAACCACCTAAATACATGACACGTTTCCTGAGGTAGGTGTCACGTTTCTAGAGGCAAAGAATATAACACATACCCAACATTCTCCCACTTGTTGTTTTCTTTGCATACAGGGGGTTACACGGTTACATAGTAAAAAATCTAGGGCAACAATGCCCATGGATCCTCTACACCAAGAGAACTTCTCAGTGCTCACAGATTTTGTTAATGAGTCTGCAACATTCTTCAAAGTGTCCAC
>JZKD02S1112374.1:234647-247852 GCA_000966675.3 Picea glauca | reverse complement strand
TATGTGTGAGAGAAGGTTCCTTACCAGTCCATACCTCTTGTGGAGTCTTGTCATCCAACGTTGATGAGGGTGATCTGTTGACCAGATAACATGCAGTACCCACTGCCTCTGCCCACAATTCTTGCCCTAATCCGACACCACTGAGCATGCACCTTGCTTTTTCCATCAGCGTCTTGTTCATCCTTTCTGCAACTCCATTCTGCTGAGGTGTATATGGAGTAGTCTTCTGCCTTGCTATACCTGACTTCTTACAGAATTCTTCAAATTCATTCCCGCAGAACTCTCCACCATTATATGTTCTCAGCACCTTAATTCTTTTCTCTGTTTGATTCTCAACAAGAGCCTTAAACTCTTTAAACATGTCAAAGACTTCAGATTTCTTCCTGATAAAATATATCCAATTTTTCCTCGAGAAGTCATCTATAAATGAGACATAGTACATAGATTTTCCCAATGATGGGACCGACACAGGTCCAAAAAAATTATTGTGAACTAGTTGTAAAATTTCTTCTGCCCTCGTTGCACCAGAGGGGAATCTTACCCGATTCTGCTTCCCATATACACAATGTTCATAGAAATCAAAATCTAGAGAGCAGTTAGACATACCTTCAACCATACCTTTATCGTGTAGTAGTCGAAGACCCTTCTCTTCGATATGCCCCGGTCTTTGATGCCACAACATAACCTTTTTTCCAGAGACTGTAGGAGTTCTTTTTTCTTCAACTCCAATATCAGGAACACTGGAGCTATTACACCCATCACTAATAATGTTTCCTAGAATCTTATACAGAGTTCCAAACCAAACTCCCTTCATCAACACCATTTCTCCTCGAGCCATCCTACAAGTTCCCTTTTCAAAAATTGTTTTTACCCCTGCATCTTCCATTTTCTTACAGAAATCAAATTTTTGGCTATACCTGGGATGTGTAGAACACCAAGAAGTGTTCTAATCTTTCCATCTGTGAGTCTCAACTTGACCCTTCCTCTTCCTATGATTCTGGTTTTCGAATCATTACCTAAGAAAAAATTACCTCCATTTTCATATTCGCAGAACCACTCCCTGTGGGGAGTCATATGAAAGGATGCACCAGAGTCAATCAACCATGCATCATGATCTGCATGTGTGCTTAAAGAGGCCATGTACACATCCCCTCCTTCTTCTTTGGAGGAATTTTCTTCTGTAGAAGAATTTTCTTCAGATTCCTTCTTTTTCTCAACTTTGGATCTACACTGCTTCTTGTAGTGCCCTTCTTTTCCACACCTCCAACATAACCTTACAAACTTTCCAGGAGATTTAGATCTGCCCTTATACTTAGATCTCCCACTTAAGAAATTAGATCTATTTCTTTCCTGGGAACGTCCTCTTGCAAATAATGTGTCTGTGCTATGTCCTTCCATATTCTTTTGTCTCATCTCCTCCAACAACAAGGATGAGACCACTTATTCAAACTTCAAAGAAGTTGTATTACTACCTATGGCCACAACCAGACTATCCCATGAGTCTGGTAAAGAACACAACAAACTGATACATTTATCTTCATCTGAAATTTTAATCTCAATAGATACTAACTAAATTACCACAGTATTGAAGGCGTTCAAATGCTCTACCACCGAGTCTCCATCTCTCATCCTCAAGTTATACAACTTCTTTCTCAGGAATAGTTTATTTACCAGGGACTTAGAATAATACAACTTCCCCAAATTTTCCCATAAATCCTTGGCTGTAGCTTCCTCTGACACATTCAGTAATATTGAATTGGAGAGACAAAGTCGGATTGTGCTCTTTTCCTTCCGAACCATCTTTTTCCAGTCATCTGCAGAAGTTCTTGTAGGTGCAGTACCTGGATCTACCGCGATCCATTGATCTCTGTCCACCAAAAGATCTTCCATCTTGAGCTTCCACAACTCAAATATTTTCCCATTAAACTTCTCGATCTCCATCTTCGAATTGCTTGCCATTTATTTTCACCTGAAAAACAATACCGCAGATCTCCCACTGTAACAAGGCTTATCATAGTTCCGAGCCAAACCCTTGACCACAAAGGCATCCCCCTGAAGCGAATAAAGCTCTGATACCAAATGTAAATTCTAACCTTGTACAATGTCTAATGTAAACATATATTCAGAAAAGAACAAAAAAGATGCAATGGCAGATACAAACATTACACAGAGATTTTTCCCTGGAAACCCAAACCGAGAAAACCAGCATATATTATATTCATTCATTTTTGTTACATTGTTTACAATACAATATACATATAGGAGCAAGCGACATCCAAAACCCTAACCCAATGACCTGGATTAGTCCAAAACCCTAATTCCTTAACCAGAAATAGAAAACAATCGGCAAAAAACCATGTGTCGAAAAAACCACCTAAATAAATGACACATTTCCCAAGGTAGGTGACACTACTACTCGTGAAAAGAATATAACACATACCCAACACTTGAGAGGTAGTAGTTCTGGAAATTCTTATGTTAGATGGTTTCCCATTATGTTGTGTTGGCATATTCTTATGTCTTTACCATTTCCTGGAATCCAAGTAAATTTAGCAAGAATCAAAGGAATTGAATAATTTATTAATTTCCATATATATGATCCCCTATGTTGTCCTATTTCACCCTCTATGCACCATTTCCTCCCCCCCCCCCAAAAAAAAAGTATTTCTTTCATATCACCTTAATCCACCAATCAATTTTTCATATTATCAAGCGCCATACCAGTTTTCCTCCCAATGCCAAATTGACTAGAGTTGGATCTCTTATACCCAGTCCTCCTCTATCCTTAGGAGCTAGGACCAAATTCCAACTAACCAGATGGAATATTTTGGTGCCTTATTTCCCACCCTACCTTAATAATTTTCAAAAATATTGACTTGTTCTATGCATATCTCCTATCGGTGTTATCATGGATGAGCACTGAAATATTGGAAGGGTGGAGAGGACAGATTTGAGGAGAACAATATGCCCTGCAATATTTAACCAGTGAAGTAATTTTCCTTTGATTTTATATATAATGCTTTGTCAATACTGAGTTGATGGATTGCTAAACATTATGGCCATGGAAAGATACTTAAAAGAGGTCCATTTCTCCTGCTAAGTAAATTGAATGATTCTGGAGATGCGCTAAAATATTTGAGTATTTGCATTCCAACCTAAAATTTGACTCTTCTTCCTGTTAATTTACCTCCTGGGGCACTAATGAAGGCATCCAAAAACACTTTTAATCTGGTGGTGATTGTTATGGAAGCTCCTCCAATCCATATGGTTTCATCGATGAGATAAGAATGGTTTATATTATTGGAACTCCTTACAATCTTTATTCCAAGTAGATTGCATATCTCTCTTTCATTTTCTATCTTTCTACTCAATGGTTCATCCATCAGAATATACAACAAGGGAGAAAAGGGGTACCCTTTCCTAAGCCCTCTATTGATTTGGAACAAGGGAATTGATATACCATTCACTAGAGGGGAAATAAAAGGTGTAAAAATACATGCATCAATCCTTGTAATAACCAATGGTATGAAAGAAAATTTATGCATAATTTAAAAAAGAAAAGAGTGTCTCACTCTGTCAAAATCATTTTCCATATCAATTTTGATTACCATATATTTCTACCTGTTTATTCTACTAGTATGGATCTCCTCTTGAACTAAAATAAAGTTGTCAATTATCTATCTTTTATGCATAAACCCCTCGCGAGTTTTAGAAATTAACTTTGGGATCACATTAATTAATATGTTTTCCATGATATTTGTCATTATTTTATAAGACGCATTGCAAAGGAGATGGTTCAAAATATAGCAAAAGTAGATGGATTTGATTCCTTTGGGATCAACGCTAGGAAGGAAGAATCCCCCCCCCCCAATCTAAATGATTTTTTGACATATCTTATCATTTGCATCAAATCATGTTTGATCAATTCCCAACAAGCTCGATAGAAATTAATTGTGAATTCGTCTGGTCCTCTCGCTTTATCTGGCTCTAGACTCCAAATTTCTTTGAGTACTTCATTTTCTTCTATTGGTTCCATTAATTTTTTATTGCCTTATGAGGTTATCAGAATGAGGATATTTCCTAATAGGTCAGTTGTAATTCCAAGGTCTTCTCTCACCTGTTCTGAATGGAAATTTTGGAACAATTGCTTTGTTGATTTTATTTCCTCAAAACTCGTTACCTTGCTACCATCCTCCACATTGATTTATTTAGCATTGTTTCTTTTTCTTCTTGATTTGTCTTGATAATGGAAGAAAATGGTGTTGTGATGATTCAGGTGGATATCGGTGGCCAACCACCTTTTCCAGCTGGCGCAAAAACATCTTTCTAGCAATTTTGATAATTTACTATTTTTAGCAGTTTTTCGGGTCCTGAACTTCTAGAGCCATTTTGAGGCCCTAAATGACGTTTTTTGGGGTATGTTGCAGTCATGAAATTTTGTGCAACTGTTGTAGTCCTTGGATAGATCTTTCCAATGGGCTATCATACACCTAAACCAGATATCGTATGCAAAAATTACGACCCTGGAAAGTTGATGTACTGACTTACCCAAACGGGGCCCACATGAATTTTGGCGCTTCATCTCATAGGGTTAGGTTTTTGGATGTATAGGGTTTTTTTGGCTTTCTTGTTTATTGTAAAAAGGCCTTCAGAGCCTCATTTTAATCATCTTCTTGTGAATGAGCGCATTCATCACATCGCTTCTCAGAGATAAGCCGCCACCATTCCAACAAGCTTGTTTCCGCTGCATTTTACAGTTTCCATCTTATTTCTTTAGTGAATAGAAAACCAATTTTACTGTATCTCTATTATTTTGTGTTAAGCACCTGTTAATAATTTGTATTCATTTCGTTCTTCTCATAAAATCTGGATCAGTGGTATCAGAGCGGTCTGCTCCTTATCGTCTTAATGCATGTCCCCAAAGAGGTCGGAGTACAAAGACTTGGGTCTCAAGCTTGCTTCTCTTGACGACAAAAACTCTCGCACGCCCAAGCGACCTCTCATGGCAGGAGAAAAGAAAGATGTCAGGATAGGAGATCCTTTCAAACTGTTGATTGAGCAATCCCTCATGTAACATAGGAACGAGATGATGGATAGTTTCACACAAATCCTTCAGTGGCTACCAACAGGCGATGCATCTTCTTCGAACGGAGGCACCGCCCCCTTCAAGGTACAAATAAACTTCGATATTCCTATATTTGAAGGTTAGATAGACACAGATGTTGTAGACAAGTGGTTGAATATACTAGAATGGTATTTTTCTGTCCATAACTTTTCGAATAAACAAAAGATTACTTTTGCACTCCTCAAAGCCGTTCCCCATGTCAAATATTTGTGGGAAACATTCTGTGAGAAAAAGGAAACAAGGAAACCTAATTATTTTCAGTCACGACCACCTGGGAATCCTTCGGGGATGCTATTAAGGAAAAATACTACCCTGTCGGAAGTTATGACGACCTGTATACCAAATGGACCACACTATGGCAAGAAAGAGACCAAGCAGTGCCAGATTTCACAAATATCTTCCATACCTTGTGCACCAAGCTGGGTATGAAATATTCAAAGAGACATCTAGTTCTCAAGTATCGCGGTGCTCTGCATAGATACATCCAGACCAAAATGGAAATTCTGGACATCTCATTCTTGGGTGTGGCCTACAGATATGCCGTCAAAATCGAGCAGAAGCTCAAACAAAAGACACGGATATTTGGGCCTGGGAACCCCTCACAACAAAATCCAGGAAAGGGTGGCCCCAACCCACAGAATGAAGGATAGATAAAATATGGATAGTATCAAGACAACCAGTCCAAGCCGCAAGCAAAGAAGGATACCAGAAAGACAAAGAAAGACACCGGGAAGTGGTGCGACTTCCATAAGAGCCCTTGGCATAACACTGTTGACTGTCGCTCAAAGCTGTCGCTGGTGGCCAAAGTGAAACCCTCTGAATCAGATTTGGATTATGACTCTGAGCCAGAACCAGAAAGGGGAAGACAAATCATTGACACAGAACCTAGTGCCGCCGTTTCTACCACCAAGCTCCAGCTTGGTGAACTAGACGAGCTAGAAGAAGGAGAGTGCCTCTTCCATTCACAGATGTGGGTAAAAGGCACTCTGCTGCAGTTCATCGTTGATAGTGGTAGCAAGAAGAAACTCATCTCAGAAGAGGTCGTCAAGCGGCTAGCCCTGCCAACAACGCCGCACCCGCAAACCTACACCATTGGATGGCTCCACCAAGGAATTGATCTCCGCGTCAGCCAATAGTGTCGATTGTCATACGACATCAAGCCCTTCAAAGATGCGGTATTGTGTGACGTTGCTCCTCTCAAAGTTTGTGATGTTATTTTGGGAAAACCTTATTTATGGAAACATCATGCTGTATATGAGTCTAGGCCTCATAGTGTTATTATTACTTTGAATAGGAAATTGTATAGGATACCCGAGGTAGTCCCACCTAGTGCTATTTTTGTGATCTCTGCTAGGCAATGCAGGAAGATCATCTCTCAGATGGGGAAGTTTGTCTTCTTCATGATTCACTCTCAGAATAAGAGAAAGATCACAACCACATCTAGGTTCTCTGCGGCCGACCTCTCCACACAGCAAAAGCAAGTAGATAAGGTCATGGAAGAATACTCGAATATCTTCTCCTCACCTACAAGGGTACCTCTGCACTGCTAGGTCAAGCACCCCATCGATGTGACCCCCAGTGCACCGCTATCCAATGGGACAGTCTATCGTCGCTCTTTGTCAGAGAATGAGGAGATCAAGCGACAGATACAAGAACTTTTCCACAAGGGGCACATCTGTCCCAGCTCATCACCTTGCCGGAGCCCAATCATGCTGGTACAGAAGAAATATGGAAGCTGGCGAATCTATATTGATTACCGGGCTCTGAATAAAATCACAGTCAGAAATCAGTACCCGATTCCCCGAATCAACGACCTCCTTGATAAACTTACAGGGGCCAAATACTTTAGTAAGATTGATTTGAAGTCTGGCTACCACCAGGTCCCGATAGAACAGACAGATGTATGGAAGACCACCTTCAAGTCAAAGGAAGGCCTTTTTGAATGGTAGGTCATGCCCTTTGGTTTAACAAATTCTCCAGCCACTTTCATGAGGATGATGGACGATATCCTGTGACCATTCACCAATAATTTTGTAGTGGTGTATCTGGATGACATTCTAATTTACAACAAGACTTGGGCCGAATACTTGCAACATATTCAACGGGTTATGTACACCCTGTGGTAGAATAAGCTATATGCCAACTTGGAAAAATGATCCTTCGGCATGGACAGGGTCCATTACATGGGCTACATCATTGATGAACATGGCGTAAATGTGGATCCAACCAAGATCCAAGTCCTCTGTGACTGGCTAGCCCCAACCACACTCCCTGAGATTTAGAGCTTCTTGGGCCTTGCCAATTTCTACTGCAGGTTCGTGCTGGGATTCTCCCATATTGCATGGGTCCTTAGCCAAATAAATAGAGGTGGTGGTAAGGAAAAAATTGCGTGGGTCTGGTCCCAACAATAAGCATTCGATTATTTTAAGCAACTCTTGTGCTCAGCCTTAGTACTTTCACTACCAGACCTGCAGCATCCCTTTGAGATCGAGACAGATGCTTCAGACTATGTTGTGTGCGTTGTTCTCACTCAACAAGACCACCCTGTGGCCTATCATAGTGAGCCACTGTTAGATACTGTTCGTAAGTAACCTACTTACGAAAAATATATGTACTCCATTGTGAAAGCCTGTCGCCAGTGGAGACATTACATTCTTGGGAAGGAGAAATTCATCCACACGGATCATAAGCCACTACAGTTCATGTAGACACAGGGAAAATGGCAGAATGACCGCCATCAAAAGTGGTCCACATACTTGCAACAATTCCACCTCAACATCAAGTATAAAACAAGAAGCGCCAAGCGCATCGCCAATTGCCTCAACAAACCACCAGTCACGAAACTCACCACGGTTCTATACTCTTGCGACCATGAGACCTCTGGATGGCCCCAACTCTATGAGATAGACCTTGAATTTGCCACCACCTACCAAATGTTGGGTGTAAACGTAGTTGTCAATAATTTCCATCTTCAAGATGGGTTGTTGTGTCTTCTGGGCCATATCTGTGTTCCATCAAGAAAGCGAGTGAAGCTAATATGGGAAGCCCACTATAGTCAGGTGCAGGACACTTCGGTGTAAAAAAGACAGTGGCGATGCTACAGAAACATTTCTATTGGCTGAAAATTCGACAGGAGGTCAACAAGTATATCAGGTCCTGCACTGCCTGCGTTATTGCCAAACCGACCACTAAGAAACATGTTCTGTACACCCCTCTTCCTACTCCTGATAGGCCATGGGAATCCATCTCAATGGACTACATTTCGGGCCTCCCATCCACCAAGCAGGGAAATGACTGTGTTTTTGTGGTTGTTGATCACTTTTCTAAGATGGCGATTCTGGTTTCCTGCAAGAAGAGAATCACAATAGAGGCCATTGCCAAGCTCTTCTTTGAACGAGTCTGGGTACATTTTGGAATCCCACAAACCATTTTCTTAGATTGGGATAGTCGATTTCTCATCACATTCTGGTAGAGCCTCTGGTCATTGTTGGACACCAAGCTCACCAAATCCACAACCTTCCACCCCCAGACAGATGGCCAAACCGAGTTTGTAAATTGAATGGTTGTGCATATCCTTCGCATGTATAATTAAAATCACCCCTGAACATGGGATGAGAGCCTTCCCTATGTCCAACATAGCTACAACCGAGCCCTGCATAACTCAACCGACCACAACCCCTTTCAGGTGGGGTTGGGATTCCAACCATTGGGTCCCATAGATGTTGCACTTCCCCTTGCGGTCAGCTCGACCAGCTCATCTCTTGCTCCAATTGAAGCTGACAAAGCCAGCCAGTTCATTGAGTGTATCCAACACATCTGCGGACAGGTCAAGATATCCTACAGAAGTCCAATGACAAATACAAACAATGCCATGATCAACATCGGGTGCCACATAAGTTTCAGGTGGGTGACAAAGTTTGATTGCACTTGTAGAAAGAATGACTTACAGGACCCCATCGAAAGCTTCGACCACTCCGTTATGGGTCGTACACTATCACCAAGGCCATGGGGGATAATTCTTTTGAGCTCAACATTCCTCCTTTCCTTGGCTTGCACCCAGTGTTCAACATGGACCTCCTTCGGCCTTATTTCCCACCATTATTGGCACCTCAGATGTAGAAGAACAACTGACACCAACAGAGCTCAACCTCGACTACATACAACAGGCATCCAGTGATCATATTTTGGATGCACAGATCAAGGGAACACGACAACAAAGGATCCAACTTTATCGAGTTGTCAATGCAGGGCAGCTCCTGCACCAAGGCAAGTGGCTCACCTGGGGCCAAATTCAGCAGAACTTTCCTCATCTGATGGGGGAAATCAACGCAATAGAAACCATTTATTCCTAAGGAGGGAGGATTGATATAGGTGGATATCGGTGGCCACCCACCTTTTCCAGCTGGTGCACAAACAACTTTCTAACAATTTTGATAATTTACTATTTTTAGCAGTTTTCGGGTCCTGAACTTCTGGAGCCGTTTTTAGGCCCTAAACGATGTTTTTTGGGGTATGTTGTGGTAAAAATGTTGTAGTCCTCGGATAGGTATTTCCAATGGGTTATCATATGCATAAAATGAAGATTGTATGCAAAATTTACGACCCCGGGAAGTTGATGTACTAACTTACCCAAACGGGGCCCACATCACTTTTGGCGCTTCATCTCCTAGGGTTAGGTTTTTGGATGTCTAGGGTTTTTTTGGATTTCTTGTTTATAGTAAAAATGCCTTCAAAGCCTCATTGTAATCATCTTCTTTCGAATGAGAACAACCGTCACATCTCTTCTCAGAGATAATCCACCACCATTCCAGCAAGCTTGTTTCCGCTGCATTTTACAGTTTCCAACTTATTTCTTTATTGAATAGAAAACCAGTTTTACTGTATCTTTGTTATTTTGTGTTAAGCACCTGTTAATAATCTGTATTCATTTCGTTTTTCTCATAAAATCCGGATCATGTGATCCCCTTATTTTATCCAAAGGCTCCTTGATTTGAGTTGTTGAGTTTCTTCTTACGTTCTTAGAGCCTTATGCAGATTTTGGTTGATTGTATTTTCTCTCAGCTACAATTCTTTCATCACTTGTCCTTGTTCATTTGGGTCTACACCAAATTGAGTTGTGATAGAAGGGATTCCTTTTATGCATTTGGAGACTTGTAAGAATTTTTATCCGAGTCTTTAAGAGCCATTTTCATAGATTTCAACTTTTTCTCCCAAATGTAAAAAAGGAAGTCTGCAATCCAAGTATGTTAGGCCTTATTAACTACTTCCATTGCATTTTCCTCTCGAAGTATTAAATATAAAATGGAGGGGTTCATAATCAAGGGGATCCTCTAGTGCCAACAGGGTTGGTTTGTGGTAAGAGATAGCAGAAGGAACAATTTTTGAAGAAATGTTGAAATCTTGGTATATTATATCATTATGCACCAAAAAATGATATAATCTTGTTGTTATATTCCCTATTCCAATCCTTTTATTATTCCAAGTAAAATTACCTTTGGAGGGTTTGATGTCTACAAGGTCCCCATCATTCATCAAGTCCTCCAATCTCTCTCAAAAAGGGTCACAAACAAAATTACCTCCTTTTTTCTCTTTTTTTTAGGGTGACATTGAAGTCTCCCACTATTATGTTATTCCTGGATTCCTCTGAATGTTGAAGGGACAAAAGAGTGTCCCAATAGATTTATTTTTCTCTATAATCCATTGGCATGTAGATGTTATACAAAGTGCTTCCATGTTTGAGTATGAATAAAACTAGTAAGAATCCAATGTTGAGTACTACAATAATTTACAAGGTTCACTAAGGATTTATTTTAGATAGTGTAGAGTCCTCATGAGGCTCCTCGCGAACTGACAAAAACACCTTCACAAACTCGCCATTGTTTTTTTCAAAGTTGGATAACTTCTGAAGCCTCTAATTTTGTGTCCTAGAGAAAGAGGATTTGGGGATTTTTTATTTTGATAAATTCCCTCAATGCTTACTCTTTAAAATTATTCCCCGACCCTCAACAATTATAGGAGAGAATTTTCATTATTTGTTAAGCAATTTTTGGGCACCGCCTTGAGACATTGTTGAAGAACCTACATTTTTATTTGTATTAGAGCCCACAAATAGATTCTTGTCTAGGGTCGATTAGGTCCCCAAAGATGATTCCCTAGCCACAGTTTCTTCTCTAACTATTTTGAATGTATTTCTTTGAGTTCTCTTGGGTAGTATTTGTTCTATATCTTCCTCCTCTTCATCCTCATCCTCCCACGATTGTGTTCTTTTCCTTGTCCTCATCCATGTTCATTCTTGTGATTTATATAGGGTCCCCTCCTTTGTTGTTTCTTGTGGATCTTGATTATCTTCCTGATTCAGAGGTCTTGTTTCATCCGCGTTTGGACCCCCTTACCTGACAGGGGGATTTGGGAGGGATTTCCCCCCACTTATCTCACCATGGGGGTCCAAGGGAGGCGACGATAAAATTTGGAGGCCCCCCTTGGTGGGGGATTTGGGGGCAGTTCCCCTAAAGAGAAATTTTGGAAAAATTTTCCTTGTAAAATATTGTAATTTCATAGTCAATCTGGATAGTTCATTATAAGGTCATAGATCTGATGATAGAAGTTATGTTAGGGATTTTTTTCCTAGAAGGAAACCCTCTTTTATGTATGAGCGAATCGTATTGTGCCTGAGTGAGTGGGTGGGTGAGTTAATATTGTATTCTAAGAGAGGATATTGTGAGAGAAAGAAGAGGAAGTTACAACATGTATGTTGTAGGTTGTATCCCTTCATTTGCTAGATAATAATAAAGGAAGGACCTAGAATTTGTCTGGTGGACGTAGCCCACACTGGGTGAACCACATATATATGTGTCTCTATTGTATTGTGTATCTTCTGTTCTTTATTTCCACATTTTCTTTATTTTATTTCTTTGCAATCCTTTTTTTCTAACAACTAGTATCAAAGTGAAAGGTAACTCGTAGGAAAAGAGGGTTCTTGGTTCGAGTGGGAGAAATGGAGGAATATGGAAAGTTTAAGGTCGAGAAATTTAGCAGCCAAAACTATCAGTTATGGAATATGAAGATGGAATATTATTTATATTAGAAGGATCTTTACCTACCATTGGGTGGAAAATAAAAAAAATCAACAAATATAAGGACGAAGAATGGGAGATTCTTGGCAGAAAGGCACTGGGAACATTACGACTATGCCTGGAAGTGTCGATGGATTTTAATATTTTGAAAGAAAACAAAACAGAGGATCTGATGAATGCATTGGCTAAATTATATGAAAAACCCTCCTCTTCCAACAAGGAATTTCTAATGAAGAAATTATTTAATATGAAGATGTCAGGAGATCGGTCTGCTGTCGATCATTTAAATGAATTCAATATGGTTACTAATCAACTAATTTTTTTAAAAGTGGAAATTGATGATGAGTTTAGGGATATTCTAATCTTTTTCTCATTTCCAGAAAGCTGGAACGACTTGGTTATGGTTGTAAGTAACTTTGTCTCTGGTTCAAACATTCTCAAATTTGATGATCTTATTGGTGTTATCCTTAGTGAGGAAATGCGATGAAAAATCACAAGTGAGACATTAGGTAATTCATTGACCGTGGAGAACAAGGGAAAACAAAGGGAAAGAGGAAAGAGTCTAGGAAATTGTGGGAAGTCTAGGAAGGGCATATCCAAATCTAGACTAGAAAAGATAGAGTTTTGGAATTGTGGGAAGAAATGACATATGAAGAAAGACTACATAGCTCCAAAGAAACAAAGAGATGGACATCAGGAGAAAAATCAAGAAGCAAATGTAATAGGTGATGTGTTACAATATTCTTTGATTCTTTCTTTAGATAATATTATTGAGTCTTGGGTAGTAGATTTAGGGGCTTCATTTCATGCCACACCACATAGGAAATATTTTCAAAGTTATGTTAAAGGTGATTTTGAACAGGTTTATTTGGGTGATGATGAACCATGTCAAATTGTTGGAATGGGTAAGGTACAAATAAAGAAAAAGAATTGTAACACCTCTGGTTTTGATCCCTATGAACTAGAATGTATTATGTAAATGTGTCTTAGGTTGGTGAGCCAACATA
>JZKD02S1112374.1:166563-234548 GCA_000966675.3 Picea glauca | reverse complement strand
AGACGGATAAGGACAAGAGATAGGGGCCTATGATTCCACGAGAGAGGGGGCTTAAGGGGATAATTCTTTTATTATATTTTATTTACCCATTTTGGTTTTAATTGAGAAAAGTGGTTACATGATCTTCTTGGAGAAGGCCATGTGGTTATTGGTTCTTGTAATTATATAAACCCTCCCTGTGGGATATTTTGGGGGTTGTTATTCATTCTCCTATATTCACTCTTGTTCACTCTTTCATTTTGGTTCTTCATTCATTGTAAATCCTTCATCCACTCTTTCTCATGTGTGTGCTCTTGGTTTGAGAATGGAAATGAATGGTTGGAAGAGGTTATCCATTGATAGATCGTTGTAATAAATTATTGATTATTCCAGGAGTGAATGGATGCTTGTGTCCATGATATTGATGATAGTTCTGAAAGAACTATCCATAGTTGATAATCCTTGGATTTTTTAGCATGGATATTTTCTTATGAGTAGCACTAGATCCCCAGAGAGAAATGGAACAACCTAAGGGACTACATGGCAGAGAAAGAGGTTCATTTGTTTGGATTGTGCAGATTGAAGGGGGAAGAGGGCTGGAAATTAGGATTGTTTTGTGGTTGGGAAAACCTGAGAGCTTGTTAGTTAACTGGTTTTTTTGGTTAGATTTGACCTAGGACCCATCCTTGTGGATTCATAGCCCTAGCTTGGGGGTGACATTGTTTTTTATAGTAAATGAACAACAATGTCTATGGTTGGGAGGAACATCCTTGGTCTGCAGCCAGTTGGTGAATGTTTAATTGAAAAGAGAAGTGTTCTCTGTGTTTTCTATATAATGTATATTTCGTTGTGTAATTTATTTATCTCTAAGATGTATTTATGTGTACATGCTTGCTGGTTATTTGTTGTGCAAGGCACATTGTTCCTTTCTTGGATGGATTAGCATGAATCTTGTTAATTGCATGCCCTGGTTTTATGTTCTTGATTAATTAAAGAATATAATAGATTTTATAATCAGTCCAAGAGAGAAAATTTGGAAGTACCCGGGTAATGGGTATGTTTCATATCAGAACCCGGGAAACAAATTTTGGTATTTGTTGTCTCGAGTATGTTCCAAGTTAGATTCAAAGAATTCTTGGAGAGATTTTTGAGGTAGCATGATCCATCCTAGTGGCTAGGTACGTTACAAAGTGGTATCATAGTTTATGGTTTTAACACCGGACTTGCATGGGATGAAACAAGTGTGAATTAGACAAATTTTCTATTGCAGATTTCAGTCTGTATAAATTTTGGGGGGAAATGAAGAGATCAGAGCGAAATCCCAAAATCCATGAGCAAATTCAACTTTTTATATGGCTCGGGCTTGTCTGAGAAGTGAATGGATTTGATCTGTACAGTTGCAAAGTCCAATTCGACTTGGGAAGTAAAAAAAAATCATATGTTAATGGTCGATGTAGCATGGATAATATTTCAGAGAATCGACGACCAAGATTGTGTTCAATATTGAGATCAACAACCCATATTCTTCCTTGAAAAATTCAAAAACTATAATGTTTTCAAAGTTTGGAAAAATTTCAAGATCAATAGATGAGATTCATTTCGATGGTTTGAAAAAATGAGGAAGATCGACGGTCTGTATTCATTTTTCAGTAGTTTGGGAAATCAAAGGAAACAAAAGATCCATATCATCTTGGTCGAGAGATGGACAACCCAGATTCACCTACATTTTGGCTGAAAATTGCTAAGTATTGAAATTCATCAACAAAAATCTTTGATCGTCGATAGTCGACGGTCGAGGATCGGTGAGTTCGGTGAAGTGTTGAATTTATCCAAGAGACATATCTGATCACCGACGACCGATGGTAAGGGATCAACAGAATTTGGTGAATTTTTCATTCATCCAAAGGAAATATCCGATCATTGATGGTCGAGGATCAACAAGTTTGGCAAAGTGTTGAGGTTCTCCAAAAGATATCTCTAATGGCCGATGATCAGGCATCGAAATAATTAGTGTGAATTTCAAATTTATTCCAAGAGAAACTATCGATATTCGATGAGAAAATGGGATGATGATGTGTCACACCATGTCTATAGCCACGTGGCATGCCATGTCAACCTAGTTGATGCCTCAATATGACGTGTCATGCCACATTAGCATAGTTTCCATGTTGGATGAGACTTGGTCAATCGTCGATGGTCAGGGTTCAACAAGATTTGTTAGCAAGCTTGTTTTGCAAATAAAAAAGGTTGATGGTCGATGGCCAATGATCGGGCATCAGAGAGATTCGTGGGAAACTTTTGGTTTGTGAAGAGAAACGATCAATGGTCGATGGTCGATGATCGGGTGTTGGGGATATTGGTGGGAAATTTTCTTTCTCATAGAAATCGCCAATCGTCGATTTTAGATCACCAATAGAGAGCATATAAATGGTTCGGATTTCTTTTGATTTGAGATCGACGGTGTAGATCACATGTAGGCAAAAATGTTCCATAGTTAAAAAAAAACAAGTCTAGAGCCATTTTATTATTTTGGCCATAATTGTATCATTTAAAGTCGGATTGAGATGAAACTTTGTGGTTTCATCCACAAAGAGGAGATCTACAATAATTCCAGAGAGGGCCATTGTTCAATTCTACTTGGATTTATCAGAAATTTAAAAATAGTGGTTTTTAAATATCTGGGTCCATATCATTATCGGATGTTCATATTAAGATGAATCTCTTGGAGAGAGTCCATAAAGTAGACATGCAAATATATATAGTTAGCACATATAATATCATAATCCATAATCTGACACACAAGCATATGGTGATAATATATAAAGTTAGCACAAATAATAGCATAATCCATAAATATTCATAACAAATACGCCCATGGAATAACAATTCAAATATTTGCAAGACATTAATTGGATGAGAAAAGAGTATTTCTATTAAAATGTAATCAACATAAGTGTATGAATGAAAAACTTACGTGTAGTCACATTTGGAACCGAGAAACTAAGTCCCTTCCATCTGGGCCTCCACCACTTCAATCCTCCACCAAAGGCAAGCTCATATAAGAGGGATAATGAGGTTCTCCATCAGATAGGGAAGATCTTTGGGGATGAACAACATGGTCATACTTAAAAGGACAAAGGGATGCAAACTCAATATGAAGTGAATAATTTCTTCATAGTAACTTTGCTCTCAAAGTTGAATTCTTCTCCCTCTCTTCCACAGCTCGGATATGGCTCATTTATAGCCTTCAAATGGAATTGAAGGGCCGAGTTGAAACATTTCCAGTATATGGAAGGTCAAGGATCATGAATCTCGTGATGTGACATGGAAACCCGACACCATTTTTTAATTTTGGGCACAAAACCCGATGTACGCGGGTTATAATGGTGCAACCTGTGTATACACATGTTGTATAGCTATTAGGGTGCATATATGTGGAAAAATACAAATTTTAGCCCTGAGAACTATAGAAGGGGACTTCAAGTCTGCATAGGGAAATTGAAAAGGCATTCTGAGCAAGTTGCATGGGGTGAGCCAAATCTTGCTATAACATATTCCCCTTAATTTGTGAGGTCAGAGGAGTATCTACAATGGCCGAAATACATTATAATTCCTAGAAGTGGAGTAATGGAGACCCATATGGATGAGCTAGATGCTCATAAGAATATTACAATCCATAATGACTTTGTGCACATGGATTCCCATTTGAATTACACTGCAGATCCATGTGGAAATATACCAAACAGTTGTTCATGGCCATGAATAGGCAATACAAAAGTAGATACATGCCAAAGGTTTTCATAGTCATGAACAAGGCCCAATGAAAACCAGTCTCAAAATCAATCTGAATATATTTGTATACAATGGAGTACAATTTGATCTCTCGCGATCACTTAATTCATGTAGGTATTGGTCCAATGAATGATAGCAACAACTCAGGAAAGCTGCAACTATGAACTGATGTCTTCAAATCTTCTACACGATCCGCCAAAGGTGCAAGTTCACATAATGTGAATAAAGGAATTAAGGTCAAACAAAATGAGACTTCATTTGATTACCATTCATTAAGGTATATCGTTAACAAACACGATACAACCTACTGATAATGAAAGTAGGTATCAAGGAACCAAGTACATTCTTACAAGTGTGAATAAAGGTGTTGAGGTCGAACACTTTAAGAATCCATCGATCAGGAGACATTGATGAATTCCCAATTGTCAATGGAGAGAGAACCTGCCACTGATGACTGCAAGCCTCTAGGTACTCATAGGACTGTAGGCCTCGTTTCTACAATATATGAGCTGAAGTCGATGGAAGGAGACCCGTTGAAAGGAGAGAATTAAGGAATCTCTCATAATTCGGCATGAGGTACAAAGCAGTAGCTTGATGATTTGGAGGAAATCGAACGAAGAAAATGTTCACGAACCAATGACCCTATGTGTCTTTCACATGCACCAGATGCAAGCAGTGCATGAAAAAAAACCCTTTGAATAACAACCAATAAGGAAAACCTCTAACAAAGGTGAGGAAACCACCAATAAGGCTAATGAAATCAAAGACACTGCAGGAATCCCAATGTGTGAATAGATTTCTTTCCATCGAAAACAAGGGAAACCCCCTAGTCAAGGACCAATGAGGAGATGTTGACTGTTGGGTTCAAGGTTACCTACCCATAAGAAAATTTGGACCAGGGTGCACAGTAGGACTACAACTTCATGTAACTCTGAGACACACTAAGGGTATGGCCAACATGCAAAGCCAAGATTTCAGATAAATGGCCGACACAAGATGATATACATCCTTTGAAAAAGAGCATGAGACATATGGATGACTCTGGAAGCATAGAATTAATGATGAAACTTTGTGATGCAGGAGGAACCAATCAAACTCTCCATCAAGACTAGAAGAGTAACCAATCGGGGGAGTAAACTCTAAGTAGAGAGCTCATCTTTCTAAGGGTATGATAAAACCAACATTTTGATGATAAGTGGACTCAAAATTTTGTGCTCTATTCAAAGGTGAAACGAGTGCTGCCAACATGAGATAATATTATTTTCCCATCCTCCTTTTTTTATTTTTTCATGGTCAAATGAATGCTATGATACAGAGGAGGAAACAAGTGTCGCGAGTAAGAAACTAGTTCCAACAGTGGAACATACCTATGCTCAATGTAAGGAGGTGCATGCAGGATATGGAAACTCGGGGAAATGTTTCCTCTTGGGGTATAGGGTGTCAAGATGCAAAGGATATAAGCAAGGCTCTGATGGATGATGATGTAAACTGATGAGCTGATAGGATTATAATGCGAAAGAGAGAACCGACTATAGGCTCAATACTGCAAGCAAGAGAATGATATGCAATTACAACTTAACTCCAAAGAATGTTCTTTTTTGTAAATTTAGTCCCGTATGCCCGAAAAAGTATAAAACAATACCGAGGATAACTCTTCTAGCCACTAGTGACTAGAGTGTTCCTTTTTTGAAATTAGTCTACTTGTTTCAAAAAAGGGTTAAAATTACACCAAATAGACGTCCTTTCAAATCCAATTAATGAGTGTGAAAGAGATATGTTCACTCGACAATATTTTCTATTTTTGAGAGAGTCAAAAAAGAGCTTAAACAAGAATCATGGATGTTTTTCTAAGTAGCATATCATGGGGGAGGCCATGGCTCTTGTGTAAGACTTCTGTCAAAAGTCAACAACTCACAGATAGCTGACACAAGCTTGTGAAAACCCAAATCTTTCCAAGTCGAGGAGGATAAAATACTTGCAGAGGTTACCTTATCTACAATATATCAAAGAATGCCCCTTATTTGGAAGGGTGTAGAAGAAGGAAGTCGAGACTCTAAAAGATCATTCCAATCAAAGGAAACCACCCTAGGACTTGGAGGGAGTGTACTCGAAGAGAGTGGAATGCTTCCTTGTTCAGAAAGTACATGATTAGAAATGTTAAGGACATGGTCGAAGGATGCATCACCCTCCAAAAGAGGAGTGGGATTGACTAGAGATTGCATCAACAATGTCACTTCCTTAGACTTGTCTCTCTCTAAGAGAAGAATGGGATCTACTGAAGATTGCATTGACATGACAACTTCTTCAACCATTGGTTGAAAAGGATGCAAGACAACAAGGTCAAGAGATGCATAACCCCCCAAAACAGGATTGGTGTTGGTCGAAGATTGCATCGACACGACTGTTGGTTGAATAGGATGCGAGACAACAAGGTTGAGAGACGCGTCACCCCCTAAAGGAAGAGGGGTGTCAGTCAAAGATTGCACCAACATGATTGTTGTATCAACCAAAGAAGGATTAGAATATTAGGAAACCAAATATGACTCAGAACACGAAGGGATATTAGACAAGGACCACACTTCTTGTACCATAGCAAGGGTAGGGAACAAACGAATAAGGTGATTGTTGAGGAAAAGATATTAAATAATCTTACTCAAGAATTTTCAGATCTTGCTTGGATAAGGAAATATATATGGGAATATAAACCTATGTTTATAGCCTCAAAGTTTGTTTCCTAATCCACAAGTATTTTTTTTTTTTTGTAAGTAAGATTCTATAAAAAGCCTTCCAAAATAAAAAATTACATAATCATCAGTTTAACCCAGACTGTAATCACTGAATTGCCCCATGGGGAAACCAATTCATCCATCCTGCTATGTTTGGAACCAATGTATCAGAATACCAACCATAATACAACGTCTAACCACAGAAGTAACATCACCCCAAGGGGGAAACCGACTTATTGTTCACACTAAGACTGACATAATTCAAACCAGATAGAAAATAACTAAAAACACCAAGTGGGAAAATGTAATCCAAACATCCATCTAACCATGCAGAGAGACACCTGTGTATTTCAATTGGTATGCTTGTATTTTGGCCATGCATCCCAGGAGGTGGACTTGAGCGTTGGAGCCATGTCTGGTGTTGCTTCCTCCTTTGAATGCATGTGCATAGCTAGTGGTGTTGCTTCCTCCTCTAGATGTCCGTGCATGGATGGTACCAGTATCAATGGTTCATTCCTTGGTGCATTTGGTTCCACATCTGAGGGGTGTCACATTCCATGCAAGGTTGAAAGCATCTACAGGAATTATACCCCCTTCCCGTCCAAGACTTCCAAACGAATCACAGGTCGTCCAAATCCTTTCATAATTCGAACACCAGGCCTTGTAGAATTGCAAGGCCTTCTTGTATATTTGTGCAAGAGGCACAATTTGAGCATGAGTGAGGTTGTTCTTTTTTATGTCCATGGATGGCATAGAAACCTTCACTCAGAGCTTGGACCATGGGAAAAACTATTGGCGAAGGCTCATGTGTCGAGTTCGAAGGAGAATTGGGAGGAACGAATGGAGTTGGCTGTGAAGAGGAGGCCAAGTTAGAAATTGGCCCTGGGTTAAAGCCCATAGAATTTCCCTAGAGATCAAACCATTCAATCTTGTATGCATAGGGTGAAGAGAGGGCCGAAATACCGTCGAGGAGGTTACAGAGGAGGTTGATGAACTGTGAGAGAGTGCAGGGGCAGGCGGGTGTCAGATTTCCAAATGCGGTTGATTTGGTTTCCAAGCCGAGACACGTTTGGATTTCCCTCGCCATTTCAACATGAATGAGGCATGGTGAGGGCTAGAAAGAACAAGAAAAATCTAAGGAATTCGAGGAGCAGCAGGGGAGAGCACAATCTGTTAGAGGCCTTGGCCATAAGCGAATGGAGCTGTGAGAAAATCTGGTGAGATTCATGGTGAAAATATCACTGGTAGAGGAGGCCGCACACGGGTAGAGTAAATATTGATCCATCGAACTGATCCATCGAGGGGAAAGGAGGCCAGAGGGTGCACTAAGAGTAATGGCACTTTGGTTGTCATGGTGTTGTGTTAAATGCATGGAGTAGGAGGGAGGGAAGGGCTCGTGCCAATCACGTGGCTGGTGACATGAAGGCGGTCGTTGGTCCTTTCCAATTGACATCTGGGCTGCACTATCACCCCATCTGGTGACCCAATCCATAAGTATTAGTTACAAGGGCTTAGGATGATTTTTTTTAAATAGAAGATTGTTGTAAAATTCAACATTTTTGTATAATTTTATGAATATAACAGATGCAAAATTAAATGTGAAGACAAAAGAAAAAATACCAAGTCACATATTAACACAGATGAGACAGAATAACAATCACTTATTTCATTCCAATAAATCAAAAGAATCGTTCTCTTTACAAAAATCCTTGAGGGAGTTTGGACCAAAGTCAAATTTAGACGTCCTCGATGAAAACCATACAAAAGGACTTCTGACATAAAGTCAAAATATGAACTTTAAAAGCTAGATCAGCTTGCCACAGATTATTTCCCACTCGACTCTGCACAATATCCTTTATCACTCATGAAATTTAATTGATAAACAGACAATTCTACACAGACCATCAAAGATAGATCAACACCTATGAAAACAAGTGTCTGAATTATGTAATTGAGCTTTGAATCTTGATGTCTACAATAGGACCCTCCTGTCATAAAAGAGAATTAATATTTTAATGAATTGAAGAATGAATGAAAACTGAACTATCTCAATAAAACTCAAGATCAAACCTTAGTATGCTTTCTCCTTCTATTCTCCCTTTTGTTCTTCCTCTTCATTTTTCTTTTATGCATCTCAAATTAGTTGAAGTAGTTCAAATATTTATTTTAGTTAAGTTAGCTAAAACTCAACTAACTTTTAGGTAGGGGAAGAATAAATACATTAATAATAATAAGGGTCTTTTAATAAATAATAACTAGTAGGTGGGACCCCTTGTGACTCCCTTTAGTTCCTTAACAAAATAAACATAACTAGTCAATCAATCAAACAAATCCCTCATTGTGGCTCCCATAATCATTTTGATAATTTAAAAATTAAATACCAATGATATTTTAAACCATATCCAACATATAATAGCCAAAATATCCAAAATAGTATGCTATCCAAAAACTTCAGCAGTCAACTGTTCTCAACAAATCAATAATAAAATATCTTCAAAAAACATATTTTCCACTTTGGGAGGCAATTTTCCCTTTCTTGCTATTGTGTTCCTTTGAACTTCCTGAATTAGGCTTAGGATGTGTTGAGCCTTTAGGATTGATATCACTAGTGACATGAGAACAATCATCTCTCAAGTGCATGTCGGATGAAACGGATTTGGCTGAATCACTTGAGGGAGAGGAGGGGGCATCAACAACTTTTCCTTTATCATGTGTGTGGTGGGCTTCGATTTTGAGTCTTTTTCTAGCATGGGAGGACTATGCAGGTGAATGTGCAGGGGAAATTTGGACATTCGGGTTAATCGATGGAGGAGGAGAAGGTAGAGACAAATTGGGCCGACCACGATGTTGGGAGACTGTTGGGTGAACAATCTCTTGCCATCTGTCATTCTCAGGGACTTCAGGTTTCAATGAAACATGAGGGGGGACAGGGATACCAGGGACATGTTGGGGTTGGAAGGGAGACCTTTCTAGCCTAATTTGGACTACCCCTTGTCCAATCCAATTGAAAAATCCATCTTGGAAGAGCTGGTTTAACTCTTGTGTATCTGCATCAAAATGTATCGAGAATATTGTCCTTCTAGGCCCTTTGTTCCAATTCCCTCTTCCCCTGTTATTTTGGCCATGGCTTCCTCTGTTGAAGAAGCTCATCTTGTATGCAACGTTTATTAGCAACTAGCTTCTTAAACAAACCATACATGTCATCTCTTTAATATGAAACAAAGTTTGGCTCAACAATCACATCATACCCATGCAATCCAATTCGTAAAATTCATTTAATACTTGTCAATGAGCAGGGGTGAATAAGGGTTCTGGGATATCTTAGGGGGTTGTATTGAGTGGAAAGGTGATAAAATGAAAGGGAGTAAGAACATGATTACTGGTCAACAAATCATTAAACAATC
Organism: Picea glauca; assembly: GCA_000966675.3. Lineage (NCBI taxonomy): Eukaryota > Viridiplantae > Streptophyta > Pinopsida > Pinales > Pinaceae > Picea > Picea glauca. Next base: position 224,647 of record JZKD02S1112374.1, on the reverse strand, counting down.
AACTGTGTTACAATAACAAAATCATATCAACTGTGACTCATCTCTGTGTCATCTTTTAATTGCTATAATATAGAGTTTCCATTTAATTTTAATTTAATTTAAGAATAAGGCGTGAAAAGTGAATCTGGGATTCCGAGGGGGTTCGTAATGAGCCAAAAATTGAGAAAATTATAGGGAATTTAATGGATATTGTTCATAAAATAAATTAAATAATCAATAATCATAACTATGTATTAAAATCAATCCAAAAAGAACCAACATTCATTGTTTCTCAATTGTATACCAAACTGCTTGCTCTTCCAATAATTAAATTTCCCAGAATTTCTTTAATTCATAACAGTCTGTGCAATCATAACTTATATATAAAAAAATTCCATTGAACAGTCTTGTTGATCAAAACATTGATCCCTTCTTTCTTTTTTTTTCTTTTTAAAAATAATAAAAAAAATACATAACAATATGCTCGACATCTATCCTTGACAATCCATAATGCACCATGATCATAATCAACATCCACTATCTACCAATCAAAAATCAAGCCCAATTAAAATATACATAGGTCTCTTTTCAACTATGAATAGACTTCAAATATATGCCCAATTATACACGGTCTTGATCATATCAATCACAAAAACAATAGTCAACCAAAACATAAAAACCGAGCCTTATCACTGTGGATATAAATTTCTTCTAAACAATTTGTAGTCTGTACGATGTTCCAATATAATATATGAAGCGAGCAAAACCAACTACACACACACATCATTTTTTAAACTTGCCAGAACCCTGATCGGTCTTAGCAAAACCACACAGGTGTTTCCATTTGCAATTAATACCACGCTGGTAAAATCACAGTGAGTGAAACCATAATGAAAAGAAGACAACTCTCAACTGTATGCAAGTGTGTGTTTCCATTTTTATTTGTTCCACCAATTTTATCATAAAAGGACGAGACAAAGACTCGATGATAGAGCATTTTTTTTAAAGACCTCCATAACCATTTCAACGATACCCAATACTAGACATCCCCAAAAGGTTCCCGAGGTGAGAAAAGACAATGGAGTCTACATCAGGTTCTGTCAAAAATCAAATGTGGGGAAGAAACAAGAGCTCATTCATCTTTTAAACAAAAACAACGAGAGTTGATGGTCTTCCGAGACTTATATCAACCACAAACAAGAATACATTTCGAAAAAGGCACAAAAGTGAGCCACACAGTCTTACTTATTACTCCAATTTCTGGATGGAACCAATGATCAACACCCGAGGAGAGAAAATACAAGAGGAGTAAAATAACCCAGTGCACATGGTGCATTTAAAACTCACAGAAGAGAGGCAAGGGTTAATTTAACAGTGGCAGTCATAAAAAGAAACATAGAGATATAACATCCCTTTCCAATACTTAAGAGTCGAACAACTTGACAACAACACCAGTGAGGACACACTCGTCCTTTTGATGGAATTCTCAGATACAACTTGTATCAATCCACAACCATACTGGCATGTATTAACATTCAGGCCAACCAAGACTAGATCTTGGGATACTTCGGTAAAAAGACAGTAAGAACGGGCCAATGACCATGAATGAGGGGTTTGAAGAAAGATCACAACAACTCTTGGCAATTTCTTTGCGACTCAGTAAGGGTTACCACCATGACTTTGAGGGAACGAGTTAACTGAGAGTAATACACAAAAAAAATCCCTCCATCATCAATGTAGAGCCATATTGTACCACCCTTCACTTATTATTCCATAGAGACACATCATGATACTAAACCGACCGAGCAGACAACCAAGGAATAACTTAAAATACCCATTTATTTACTTGCAATCCTAAACATTTACAGTCATCGTAGAGTGCCATAACACACATCTACACAGTCGAAATCCTCAAGGACACACAAAATCCAAGCATCATTGAGCCATCATTTGTTCATACAACAAAGAATACCTCATGGATGGAGAGAAAAATAATCATACTTGTGGAAAAACACTTAAATGGCGAGTTGGTCGAGCCTTCTTTCTTCCAAGAGCTTGAAAATGTAGAGCTTCACAACCAACAGAGCGAAAAATGAAACAATGGAACAATGCTAGGGTGATGGGCGATAGGGAAAGTATGGAGTGACCTGCAGTAAATGCATGTCGCTTCCATCACCTGGCTCATTCAATTCGAAGTACGATACAACCCAATAAGCATCACATTGACCAACAATTAAACCATATGACCAATGTGTATTCAATGCCAAACCATCGTGAAATCTGCGACGATATTCATTGCATAGTGCGCCACCCAATATCATTTACACGTTAACCCTTTCCATAACTCCATTCCATAATACATATTAAGTTCCATATGCACCTCCATTCAAATCTAATGAAATTTGCATAGTCCACTAACCAACAATAGCATAATAATTGGGACTAACACCAATATCCTTTAAATTTTCCATTCAAACTTGCATATAGTCCTTTATCATAGCTCAAACATATAACTTATTTCCCTTTGTTATACTTTAGGATATTTTCATAGGTATTTTTCCTTTGTTTGGATCATGCTACCATTAATATATCTCTTGCATATATGTGGCTAGATAATCGATCATAAGGATTAGTGACAAGGTTAAATCATAGCAACTGTAAATAACATGCTCCTCATAACCATAAAATTGTTTTGTATCACAAAAAGCATTCCATAAAAATGCATCATCCACCTATTATCATGTCAAATGAAACCAAGACTGCATCGTCAAAAATATAGGACTATGTAGGCAACATAAAAAACAATAGAAAAACATGTATAATATGTCCATCCTTTCCCCTCTAGTATACAAGGGGGTCCTACCTACTAGTATTATATTATTATCTTAGTTAAATAATAGGGCTTTAGCAATACTTTGCGGGCATAATTTATTGTTACGATTTTAATCTTCAACAGTGGTCTCCTTTGCAAAACCTACAAAGTAACTTGGGCTTATGTATTATACGTCAAGGCCTCTGAATCATGTGAATTCCCTCAGTATGACTTGCAGTGGTTGGTGACATGCTCCCAGCATGACTTGCAGAGGCTAGTAGCAGATATCCAACATGGCTTGCAAGTGATGAATTCCCAACATGACTAGCAGAGGTTGGTGACAAAACTTCAATATGACTAACAGAGGTTGATGATGAATCCCCAATGTGACTATCAGAGTTTGGTGATGTATGTGTAGCTTGACTAGCAGTGACTAGAGTTGTGCCCCCAACATGACTTGTAGTGGCTGGTTGTTGGTCTTCAACATGACTAGCAGAGGTTGTTGACCTATCTCCAAGATGACTAGCAGAGGTTGGTGATATAATGCCAGTATGACTCACAGTGACTAGACTTGTGTTTCCAACATGGCTAGAGGTGACAATTGGTTGCGGCATTTGAGACCAAGGTTCTGGGAAAGAATGTTTTTGAGAAATTAGAGGCTAGGAAGGGTTCTAGTATACACCATGGCCCTGTTCGACAAGAAATATCCTCTTCCAAATGGATTCATAAAGGGTTGTAAGGGCATTGTCACCGAGGAAGTCACTTGCGAAGAGAAAGAAACATGACAAGGGTTACTCAGGTGAGGATATATGTTTCCCCCAGACGAAGGAACTTCATGAAGGGGGTTTCCCATACTATAAAATTGATTCCCTCTAGATGAAACACTAGAGGATAGACGGAGGTCCTCCATGGGAAAAGCATTCGTAGGAATCGACATAGCGGAAGAAGGATAGATGGATGGGATGTAATAACTAAAATGACCTTCCATTTGAGCAGTTGCTCCTGGAAAACTGAAGCTAGGATTTCATCCATAGGAAGGAATATTCCAACCTCCTACTGTAAGAGTTGGTTGAGGGATATGAATCCCACCAATCGAAAAGGAGAATAAGGAGGAATCATGCCCCCAGAACCAAAACTATGATTCACATAAGACGATGAGACAAAGAATGGCAAGTGCAAAGACATGTCTGGAATATCATGAGAAAAATGATTAGAGTCCCAAGGTATTAGCTGAGTATCATGATTCGACGTACCACTCGGAAATACAAAAGGATTTGTCTCCATGGAATGAGAAAATACCACAGGATGGGTAGCGATAACTGAGGGAGTCAAGGGACTCCACTATCCATAATAATGAAAACTCATGATGCAATACAAAATCCTAAGGCCAACTAACAATCAGAGAGCAGACCAAAAATAAACAAAAGCGCCAATATGCACGCAAAGAGGATAAAGTGGTTGAAAGGGGCCTCCCTCCCTAAATTAGGTATGCCTCTCCTAAGAGGGGCCTGAGACTCCCTTCAAAATATTGTAGGTATCAGAATTAGTTATAAGGGCCCTCGTGGGCTTAACAACCGGTTGGTCAGATCCCCCCAAAGAGGTAATCCTCCATAAAGGTTGTGTGATGTATGAACCTTATCTGACCCAGGGTACCTACATAATAACCCTTGCAAGTAACCTATGTGGCTACCTATGTTAAGAAACTAAGCCACCATGATATAACCAATTGCTAGGCGAATAGTCATAAGTCAGGTCCACCATATGGGCAGGGTAAAAAAACCCAAAATTTTGAAAGAACCGCCTCTCATAGAGGTAAAGGTACTAGCAAGACCCTCATATATGAATAGATCCCCAAAAATATCTCTGATGCTAAGAAGGTATTGGAGGGATATCTCCTTAACCAACTTCACGCGACCTCGTGCTTAACTTTTGTGTGAGCAGAGCCTCTTGATGTCACCAATTATACAATGGATTTCACCACTCCCTTAGTCAAACACATATGTTGAGTTTAATATCCTTGGAGAAGTTTACTCACAAAATCCTATTCCAAGGCTCTAAATCTTAATCTAGTTTGTGAACTCTAAAAAATAAAATCGTTTCTAATCAATTTTAAATTTATCAACACTACTTTTAGTGGATTTTTTACTCAAAAGGTGTGGTTGTGAAAATGATGATGTTATGACTCATCAAGTAAAATAAATGAATATGAATATAATGCAAAGTCCTAACTTCAATTCTCAATAAATGATAATATTTTCAAAATGCAACTTTCAATTCAATTTTGTAATTTCAAATAAGATGCAATATTTCCATACATGTACTAAGATCAATGATAATAACCCAAAATATCAAATGCCAACAATGCAAAAATGTATATTTTTGTATTTTCAATATAAAATAATGAAATTGCAAGGATTGAACAACGTCTTGATATAAATATCCTACTGTAAGAAATTAGAGACAAACCAAGTAGAATATCAAGAAGCAAAGACATAACCCAAGATGCAAGGATAACCAATGAAAAGGATGATGAGAAAGAAAAACTGCCCAAAAATTCAACCAAAGAAAGGTTTCCTATCACTCTGCAGACACTTAACAATCATGACAGAGACCTAAGAAGACTCAACAACCATCAACACTTACCCAACAAACATCAAACTCAGCAATCAAGAAAAAAATTATAATGTACGCGACTGTTCAAGAGAAAACTGTGTATGTACGCTCCCTATAGAACAACAGATCGCGTATGCATGCGTTTGTCAAGGGAAAACCTGTGTATATGTATTAAAACACTGTCAGGTTAAGAATAAGGCCAAGAAACTCAAACTCAAAATGAAAAAAGGTTGTCAAGCAATCAAACGACAAGAAACTCAAGATAATTGAGAGCAATCAAAGGAGAAAAACACTCCAAACCCTGAAAAGAAGATTCTTCCCTAGTATGGTCGCCAATTATGTTACAAGGAAAATCACTCTATGGCATGGGGTAAACCACAATAGACGGAAATGACTGCAGAAATCAACTCTAATATCAAGTATGATATATAAACAAACATGCTAACGAGACAAGATAAAGAACCTACCTCATCCAGACGTTCTATGAAGTCCACTGTTGAGCACTTGACTCAAAGAAATACACTTACAACTTGTCCTCAACAACCAAGATACAAAAGCATATGGTTATAATATATAAAGTTAGCACATATAATAGCATAATCTATCAATATTGATAAAAAATACTCCCATGGAATAAAAATTCAAATATTTGCAAGACATTAATTGGATGAGAAAAGAGTATTTCTATTAAAATGTAATCAACAAAAGTGTATGAATGACAAACTTCTGTGTCGGAATGTTAAAAACCGAGAAACTAAGTCCCTTCCAACTAGAACTCCACCACTTCAATCCTCCACCAAATGAAATATCATATAAGAGAGATAATGAGGTTCTCCATCAGATAGGGAAAAGCTTGTGGGCTGAACAATGTGTTCAGACTTAAAAGGACAAAGGGATGCAGACTCAATATGAAGTGAATAATTTCTCCAGAGTAACTTTTCTCTCAAAGTTGAATTATTCCCCCTCTCTTCCAAAACTCAGATATGGATCATTTATAGCCTTCAAATGGAACTTAAGGTCCGATTCAGAACATTTTCAGTATATGGAAGGTCAAGGATCATGGATCTCATGACGTGACATAGAAACCCGACACCAATTTTTAATTTTGGGCACAAAATATGATCTATGCGGGTTGTAATGGTGCAAACTACGTATACACATGATTTATAGTTGTTAGGGTGCATATATATGGAAAAATGCAATTTTTAGCTCTGGGAACTGCAAAAGGGGACTTCAAGTTTGCATAAGGAAATGGAAAAGGCCTTATGAGCAAGTTGCATGGGGTGAGACAAATCTTGCTATAACTATTTGTTTAGATGAGTGTAAATTGAGAAAAATGTTGGGGGAGTAGTCTTGGATATGGAAATAATGTAAGCCCATAAGGAAGACTTCTATCTACTTCTGCAAGAGCCAAACATTATGGGAAGAAAGCTCATGCCTAGAAAATCTATTTTTGTATATAAAACAATTTTGGAAATTGGAATTTAAAACTTATTGGAAATCTGTTTGGTTGTGTGTAAATTGAGGAAATTACAGGTAGAATGATCATGAATATGGTAGGGATGTAAGCCCATAAGTAATATTTATGTCTACAGCTGCAAGAGATAAACATTATGAGCATAAACCTCACTTCCAGGGAATTCTATTTTCCTTTATAAAACATATTTGAGAAATTAAAAATTGTTATGGACGCTAACAATTTGTTTTCCTGAGTGTAAATTGAGGAATTGTAGGAATACTGGTCTTAGGTATGGAACTATTGTGATCTATAATAAATATTGATTCCTACTGCTACAAGAGAGAAACGAATTATGAGCAAGAATCTCATACTTGGAAATTATGTTTTTCTGTATAAACCAGATTTGACATTTAATGAGTGAAATCTCATGATGACTGTATGTATGTATTACAGATGAGATTTTGGCTATTGAAGTTGGAATCTCAGGGAGAAGAGAACAAGTAGGAAATCAAGCTCAATGACAAAGGGATGGAATGAAGAAAGTCCAATGGACTTGTTGTTGTTGGATTCATTCGAGCTGCAACTCTTAAACTTGCTATCTGAGTGTATTGGAGCCATGGAGAGAAGTGGAATGGCCCAAGGGACTACATGGAAGAGAAAGCAGTTCATTTCTTTAGGTTGTGTAGGCTGATAGGGAAGGAGATCTTATTGGTTGAAATTGCTTCCACAAACATAAACTGTGAATATCATTATACATGTTTTGGGTTGAAGTGCCTATGTATGCATGTTTTTAGGCTAGAGTGCCTATGTAAATAAGCATTGGTTGGGAAAACCTGAGAGCTTGTTAGCTAACTGGTGTGTTTTGTTAGATTTTTCCTAGGACCCATCCTTGTGGATTCATATCCTTGGATCGGGGGTTACATTTTTGTTGAGAGTAAATGAACATCAATGTCTATGGTTGGGAGGAACGTCCTTGGTCTACAGCCAGTTGGTGAATATTTAATTGAAAAGATAAGTGCTCTCTGTGTTTTCTGTATAATGCATATTCTGTTGTGTAATTTATTTATCTCTTAGATGTATTTATATGTGCATACTTGCTGGTTATTTGTTGTGCATGGCACATTGTTCCTTTCTTGGATGGATTAACATGAATCTTGTTAATTGCATTCCCTATTTTTATGTTCTTGATTAATTAAAGAATGGAATAGATTTCGTAATTATTCCAAGAGGGAAAATTTGGAAGTACTTGGGAAATGGGTACATTTCAGATCAACACCTGGGAAAATCGTTTTGGTATTTTTTGTACCTGGTATGTTCCAAGTTAGATTCAAAATTTTTTGGAGAGCATTTTGATTTAGCACTACCCAGTCTAGTCGCTGGGTACGTTACAAGAATGGAAACCAATGGTTACTAAAAGAGGAGAGACATATACCATACCTGAGAAGAAATCTAATTTCAATGGGACAGTTGGAAAGTGAAGGATGTATATCTACATTTACAGATAAGGCGTGGAAGGACACTAAAGGATCACTAGCAATGGAAAAAGGAGATAAGGTAGGTATATTGTATTTATGTACTGGTAATGTTGAGTTTTCTATCTCTTTAGCTTCTACAGAAGTGGATACAACACTATGGAATCATAGGATTGGACACATGAGTGAGAAGCGGATGCAGATACTTCAAAAATGGAATTTGTTTCCATATCTTAAACAAGTTTATTTTGATTTATATGAACACCGTGTTTATGGAAAACATAAGCGAGTTAGATTTTGCAGGATTGGAAAGGAAAAGAAGAGTGAAAAGTTAGAGCTTGTGCATACATATGTATGGGGACCAACTCAGGTAACGCCTCTTCATGGATCTTGTTATTATGTTACTTTAATTGATTATGCAACTAGAAAAACTTTGGTTTATTTCATTCGAAAAAATATGATGTTTTTGACACTTTTAAGAAATAGAAAGCTTTGGTTGAGAATGAGATAGGAAAAAGGTTGAAATGTCTCAGATCAGACAATGGAAATGAATAATGAAAAAAGGAGTTTGATAATTATTGTTCATACCATGGGATTCGTAGAGAGAAGAAAATTATGGGAGCACCAAAAAATGGTGTGTCAAAAAGGATGAACAAGACAATCATGGAACGTGCAAGGAGTATGAGATTGCATGTTGGGTTGCCCTTACATTTTTGGGCAGATGTTGTATATATTGTTGTTTACTTAATAAAGAGAGGGCCTTCAAGCTCCTTTCATGGTGGCATTCCATAGGAGGCATGGACAAGTAAAAAGGTAAACTACTCATTTCTGAAGACTTTTGGTTGTGAATCATTTGTACATGTTGATAAAGAAAATAGAACAAAGCTTGAGGAAAAATCCAAGAAGTGTACCTTTATTGGATACAGTGTTAATGATTTTGGTTATATCTTATGGGGTTGTGAAAATAATAAAATCATTAGGAGTAGAGATGTGGTATTCAATTAAAAGGTCATGTACAAAGATCAATTGCACGGAAAGAAACATGAAAATGAAAACATAGAATACATAGTGCTTGATGAAATCAAAGAAAATGAAATTCCAAAGGCACTAGAAAATAAAAATGTAAAACATCAAGAGAAGCAGGTACCTAAAACTCCTGCAAGTGTGGTTAGAATATCTACTAGGTTAAGTAGAACTCTTGAATGATACTCTCCTTCATTGTATTATTTATTGTTGATTGATTCCAGTGAACCATAAAGTTATGAAGAGGCAATGCAGGTAGACACAAAAAATAAGTGGGAGTAAGGAATGAAAGAGGAAATAGATTCCTTGGTAAATAACCATACTTGGGACTTGGTTCAGTTCCCTGTAGGAAAAAAAACATTGTAGAATAAATGGGTTTATAGGTTGAAGGAAGAATATGGAAGAAAAAAGTGATACAAGAATAGACTTGTTGTAAATGGGTTTGCACAAAAGAAAGGTATATATTTTGATGAAATATTTTCTCCTATTGTTAAAATGACTTCAATTAGGACTATTTTAAGTCTTGTGGCAGTAGAATATTTGCATCTTGAACATTTAGATGTAAAACAAACTTTTCTCTATGGGGATTTGGAGAAAGATATTTATATGCAGTAGCCACATGGGTATGAGGTCAAAAGAAAGGAGAATTTGGTATGCATGTTGAAGAAGAGATTGTATGTCCTAAAGAAAGCTCCAAGGCAATGGTATTTGAATTTTGATAGATTTATGATAGAACAAGGTTATAGTAGATGTCATTCTAATCACTGTGTTTATTTTAAGAGGCTAGAAAATGAAAGCTATATTATATTTCTATTGTATGTAGATTACATGCTTGTTGTAGGGTCTAACATGCAGGATATAAATGTGCTCAAAAAGAAATTATCTAATTCATTTTCAATAAAGGATTTGGGCTTTGCAAAGAAAATCCTTGGTATGAGAATAAAAAGAGATGGGAAAAATCACAAATTGACATTTTCTCGGGATGAGTACATAGAGAAAGGTGTTGGAGAGGTTTAGAATGTCGAATGCAAAACCAATTAGGACACCTTTGGCCAACCATTTCAAATTACCAAGGAAATGTATCCCAAGACACATGAGAAGATAGAATACATTTCCAGGGTCCCTTATTCATCAACAATTGGCATCTTGATGTATGTTATGGTGTGCACAAGACCAAATAGTGAAAATGTAGTGGGAGTTGTGAGTAGGTATATGAACAATCCAGGTACAAAATGTTGGGAGGAATTAAAGTGGGTACTCATTATTTGAGAGGTAATGCTACTCATGCATTATGGTTTAGAGGTTCATACACTATTCTACAGGGATATGTTGATTCATATATGGTAGGTGATAAATATAGCATGAGGAGCACCATAGAGTATGTTTTTATTGTAGGTGGAACATCAGTAAGTTGGATTTCAAAACTGCAAAAGGTTGTCGCACTTTCAACAACGGAGCAGAGTATGTTGTTGTTATAGAGGCTAGTAAAGAGATGATTTTGTTATAGAGGTTTATGGAGGAATTGGGAAAGAAGCGAGAGAATAGCAGGTTGTAATGTGACAACAAGAGTACCATTCATATTGCAAAGAACTCGACCTTCTATTCTAATACTAAGCATATACAAATCAGGTATCATTTCATATGATATGTTTTGGAAGATGGACATTTGAAGCTAGAAAAGATACATATTAGCCAAAATCCTACAGGCATGTTAACAAAGGTAGTAACAAGGGAGAAACTGAGTTCCTACTTAGTTTCAGTTGGCCTTCAAGCATGAAGGTGAAGATGAGTAATTTTCTAGGTCCAAGGTGGATCATATTCCAACATGTACAACAACAATGAAGTTGTTTTTATTAGTATCCAAGTGGGATATTGTTGATTGTGGAGCTTGATTATCTTCCTGATTCATAGGTCTTGTTTCAGTCATGTTTGGACCCCATTACCTGATAGGGGTGTGTGGGGGGGGCTTTCCCCCCCACTTATCTTGCTAGGGGGTTCCAGCGGGGGGGGGGCAAGAAATTTTGGAGCCCCCCTTGGAAATGGATTCATGGGCATCACCCTCGAAGTGAAATTTTGGGAAACTTTTCCTTGTAAAATAGTGTAATTTCGTAGTCAAGATCGACCGTTCATTATAAGGTCGCAAATCTGAGGATATAAGTTATGTTAAGGATTTTTTCCTTAGAAATAAACACTCTTTTATCTATAAGGAAATTGTATTGCAACTGAGTGAGTGAGTGAATGAGTGAATATTGTATTCTGAGAGAGGAGGCCGTGACAGAAAGAAGAGGAAGTTACAATGGGTGTGTTGTAGGTTGTATCCCTTCATTTGTTGGATAATAATAAATGAAGGAACCAGAAATTTATCTGGTGGATGTATCCCACACTGAGTGAACCACGTATATCTGTGTCTCTATTGTATTGTGTATCATCTGTGTTTTATTTTCGCATTTGTTTTATTTTATTGCTCGATGATCCTACTTTTCTAACATTTGTCTCCTCTCTCTCTATTATGGTGATCCGGATTTTATGAGCAGAATGAAATGAATACATTTTTTTATTATTCTTAACACAGAAACACAAGGAACAATAACAAAGATATAGTAGAAATGACTTCTATTCAATAAGGAAATATGTTGAAACTGTAAAATACAGGCTGAAAACAAGCTTGCTAGAATGGTGGCGACTTATCTCTGAGAAGATATGTGACAGATGCATTCATTCACAAGAAGATGGTTACAATGAGGCTCTCTAAGCCTTTTTACGATAAACATGAATTCCAAAACCATAGACATCCAAAAACCTAACCCTAGGAGATGAAGCACCAAAATTCATGTGGGCCCCGTTGGGGTAAGTTAGTACATCAACTTCCTAGGGTCGTAACGTTTTCATACGATCTTCGTTTTAGGCACAGGATAGCCCATTGAAAAGGTCTATCCAAGGAATACACATGATTCCATCATACTCTGACTTTATTTACTTTTTTACTGTGGCGAGCTCTAAAACATTTGTTTAGGGCCTCAAAATGACCCCGGAAGTTTGGGACCTAAAAACTAGAAAACAACTACCAAAATGAGCCAGTTGGAATAGGTGGGAGGCCACCTAAATCCATATAGATCATATGGGTTCCTTATATCCCAAATAAATTTCCTCCTCCCATGTTTCTTAAAGGGTTTTTGAGTCATTAATCTCAGGAATTTCTAGGAATAGGGTTCTAGAGTCTATGTGCTCTAAAATTATCGTCCCTATCTTCTTCATCGTTATTATAGTTTCTTCATGAACAATAACTTCATATCTATTGGACTTCGTATATGGTTTTTTTATTGGGGATTTCGTTGGCATTGCATGATCATTCTAGATGCTTGAAATTATTTTTTACTAAGCTTGCTCTTTGGGTTGATTGCTGACTTGGGGATCCTGTTTCTGCCCCTAGACCTAATGAAGAAGAAGATACATTCAAATATTTTATTATGTCTACTTGTTTGGTTTTCATCTTCCCTCTTACAATTTTCCATTACTCCTATTTTTCCTAAATATGGGATGTTGATTGTTCCTCCTTGCATTTTTTTCAAAGTGACCATACTCATGACATATTTTACATTTAAAAGGAAATTGTTCATAGTCTAATGGTTGTTCATGTTTTTAGTTATCTAAGGTTAGAAGAACTACTTCAAGGATCCCTTTCTCAAGATCAACTTCAACACATAATCTTGCACATGAAGACATTCCATCCTTTGGAATGGTTCTGTCTCTGTACCTCCCAAGAGTGTTATCAATACATTTTAGGGTTTCATCCTTCCAGCAATGAAGTGGAAAGTGTGGAATTCATACCCAAAATAGAATAGCAGATGGCATGTAATTTTCTCGGTTGAGATCTAGTGTACACCTATTTAAATACATCCCTTTAGTCCCTGTGAAGTATGATCTACTTTTGAATATTAGGTCAATATGATCTTTGGTTTGAAAGAAGAATGCATCGTATCCACGACCCCAAAAATAGTATGCCATCTTTCCCTTTAAATGTATTTTATATTTATGCTAAATCCAAGTATTCATAGCTCTTAGGGATGGCCATACCCCAGTAAACTATCCAATAAGTAATCTCTTATCCATCGACAACACCATTTGTTGAGAGTTCATTCCAGGAATCATGATTTACGAAATTTCCTCAACCCATTTAACAAATTGAGATGATTGTCCTTTAGTGTTCACATACATAAATGAAACCATGGCTATAGACATAAAGACATATTTTTATGAAGGGAGTTCCAAACCCTTGCCACCCCAAGGGGTATAATCCATTTGTTACTAGGTGATCAATGGGTTTCTAGGGTTTTGCACGTGCAACAAAAACCTTGTAATTTGAAATTGAGATTTAATGTGGGTGTATGCATTAAATTTTAAGAGAAATTGATTTTCATCTTCAACCATATTAGTGTTAGTGTCACAAAAATGACAAATTCAATGATCCCATTATTTTTTAGGAATTGTGGAGAATTTATTGTTATATTAACAATGTTGATTTTTATTTTATTTATGCTAATTAAAATAGAGAGATAATTTTTATATTCTAGATGAGGGTTGATAACCTCTTATAGTATTTTAATTTTATCTTATCTTCTAATTATTTAACACACCACAATTTCTCCTTAAATTTAGATGTAATAATTTTTTTAATATTATTATTTTTATGGAAACTAACCTCTTCATTGATTCCCCAGTGATTTATTCAATACTTGGCATCTTTATGCCAACCCCACTTGAGATATAGGTGGTTTTGTAAAGAGAATAATCCTTGGGTGGATTGATTTCAACTTCAATTCTCAACTAGGGTAGTTGGATTATCAATTTTGTCATTAAGACATTACCCATAGATACAACTACTTCCTCAAGACTATGCAAACTAATTCTAGAGAAAGAAAAAATGTAGATACCCATATTTTAGGTAATGGACAACTTTTTCTCAAGGAAAACGTCACTTATGGGATGTGCAAAACCTAAATATTGTTTAATCTATAAAAATGAAAAAAACAATTGTACAAGGGAGCTAAAATGGAAATTCTATGAAAAATAAAAGACCAAAACAAGATTAGAAGAAAATTTTTATACCATGGTCTCAAGTGAGAGTGAACTTATAATGTAACATACCATTAGTAAGTCTAAAATTATTGGATTTCTAGTGTTCTTTCACACATGCAACTACACAATTTTTTTTTTCACTATAATGATCCAAAACCTTAAAATATCATAACAGAACAAAAGTACACACCATGTACAAAATGTGAGCATGGAGCAAAACTCCAAGATAAATAAGTTACACAATAATTCCTTAAATAATATGAGAACCTCCTCCACATAACCAAACACATTCATACATCACAATTCATATGTCTCTAATAATGAATGCATGATTTCTAATATATTCCTATTCACACTTGCACATGAAGCCCCTTTCTTGTTAGCCTGACCCTATCACATATATATTTAAAAATTAAATGTACATTTAGGCCCATATATTCCCCCCCTTGGGGTCATATCATATACATTTATCCCTATATATGCTCACCTTGGGTCATAACATAGTACCCTCCTTCAAAAATCTTTGTCCTCAAATCTGTGCAATTAAAGGCTTCACATGTGATGAAACCAAGTAATATGATTTTCTTATGTTCTTTCTTTGTTCCTTCCATTGATTATGATCCATTCATCCAAAATCAATTCTTTTTGGACATAATCCTTGGTGTTTGGTTGTTGCATAATTTTATTTCCCTTGATTCCATGTATCGTTGTTAAAGCTTCTCCAATTTGTAGTAGATGTTGGTCTATGATAATATCTTGTTGAATAATGGTTTTGTGACACCATATTCCCTGAATATTCATTATTATTCCATATTATTCCTTCATAATTTCGATATTATCTTCTTGTCTTCCGTGAAGTATTTCCTAATAATGAAGGTGTTGATATGGTTTGACATTTGACGGTTTTTCTTCATTTTGCACACCCATTTCATCTATCTTATTTTCAGAGACAATGGAATCCTCTATCTTATTTTATTGGTCATGGATTTCTCTAGCCTTGAAGATAATACCATCATATTTGGCATGTACATGCTTTAGATGGAGTTCAAATTCTTCAAGTATCTTATGTTTACCTTCTTGAATCTTGTCTTCTTTCTCCTTTTGAGGTTGCAATGTGATCCCATCTATTAAATTATGACGTCCTTCAATTTTGGCTTGCATTTCTGATTTTACCTCATCAGTATTTAAGGATTCATCAACCTTCTCACAAATTTCCTCTTTCGGTATTTTGGTAGATTCTTCATCCAAGATCTTTGTTTCTTCTTGATTTTGATCATTCTTCTTCTCTTATTTCAATATGTTAACCTCATCTATTAGTTTTTTATTATTTTTTCATAATCTTCATATCTCTTCATCTTTGTTTTTCAAATCTTCCCTTGAATCATCATTTTCCCACTTTGCTTTGCTACTCTTTTCTTTCTTTAAGTTCTTAGCCTCCTTAATGAGTGATTCATTAAGGGATTGCATCTTGGTGAGATCATCATGTTTCTTTGTAATATATTTTCTTATCTCTTTATTATCCTTTTGCAATTTGCAAAAATTTTCTTTTGATTCCTTTAACTCATATTGAATTTAATACATCTCCTCCATTTTTGTCTCCTTAATCCATTTTATTGAGAAGAGTTATTCAAAATTTTCCCATGTGGGGGAGAGTTTAGTACATTCATCAAGGATATCCCACCACCTAAAATATTCACCCCTCAAGTAAAATCCTACCTTAAAAAGTAAATTATTTTCCTTTATCATCCTCAACCATTCCATGGGATTGATTTCATCTTTAACTTCATCTCCACTAAAGCTATGTATTTCCATTGATTCTTAATTGAGGTATAACGCAAACCTCAAATACAAACCTCATTATATTAATGATAATGATATAAAATAGTAATAATCCATACTCCAATATAATCTTTTCTCTTTTCTCTTTCCAATGGCCTTTTAATAATCTCAATCGGACATCCCAATCAAAATTTATGATAGTTTTAAGTAAATATACCTTTGAAACACCGATTTGGAGTCTATTCTTTTGACCGACCTTCCTTTTGATATATTTATGAAATTTTGTCCCCTATGAGTATGAAATTTCAACCTTTAATACTCTGAAATGTATTCTTTTCATTTCCATAGGTCTAACCAAAATTAGATGTGCCAAATGAAGGTTATGGAAACTTTCCAAAACCTTGTTGAATTTTTGCCTATTTTGGAGAGTGAACTTGTACAAAATGCCCCACGTCCACTATTGGATAAATGATTCTAAAATTCACACCCAAAATACTATGGACTGCTCTCTTTCCAATTCCACTGATATCACATAATTTGGATCCTCTATGAAAATGTATGATTGTTTTACCCAGAACATATGTTTGAGACAAGTTATAGGACTAGCCAAAAACCATATCTTCCACATGGTGTATATTTAATAGTACAATGACCCAGAAGTTGAATTTCATACCACAGGTACCTTGTTGTGTCTTATAAGCAACCTCTAAGTTTTGATTTCTGAAATAGCCCCCCAAAAAAGGTATAGAGAAAATTCCAACATGGCTTGATTGAGGAAGCAAAATCCTAGGATCAATGCTTTAATACTAAATGTAATGATCCAAAAGATTAAAATATCATAACAGAATAGAAGTACAAACCACGTACAAAATGTGAGCATGGAGCACAACTTCAAGATAGTCAAGTTACATAATAACTCCTTAAATAATAGGATAACCTCCTTCACACAACTAAATGCATTCATACATCACAATTTATATGTCTCCAATAATGAATACAAGATCTCTATATATACTTATTCACACTTGCACATGGGGCCCCTTTACTATTAGACCGACCCTATTACATATATATTTACACATTACATATACATTTATGCCCATATATTCCCCCCTCTTGGGGTCATATCATATACATTTATCCCTATATATGCCTTGCTTGGGTCATAACATTCACTATGGAGTTCGTGAGAGTTTGCTCTTTTTTAGCATTGTTGATTTTTTTTCTTTACACTAGTTAAAATAGAGAGATGCTTTTGATATTTTTTTTCTCTTATCCTCTAATTACTTATCACACTACAATTTATCCTTAAATTTATATGTAATAATATATTTAATATTATCGTTATTTGCAAAGTGACCTCTTCCTTGATTACCCAATGATTTATCCAAGACTTGGCAACTTTATGTCGACCCCACTTGAAATGTATGTGGTTTTGTAAAGATATTAATGGTTTTAACTTCAATTCTTGGGGTAATTATATTATGAATAATTTCAATAAGATGTTACCCAGACATGCAACTACTTTCTTAGGACTTTGCAAATTGATTTTGAAGAGAAAAAAAATTATATATACCTAAATTTTGGGTACAGGTAACTCCTACTCAAGTTCAATGTCCCCTATGGGTTATGAAAAACCTAAATGGTTGTATCCCCTATAGGATGTATTAAACCTAAATATTGCTTAATTTGGAAAAAATGAAATAAAAAGAAAAATTTGTACCAAGGAACTAAAATGGAAATGCTAGGAAAAAGAAAAGACCAAAACAAGATTAGAAGCAAAATTGCATACCTTGGTCTCAAGTGAGAGTGAACTTATAATGCAACCATATCATTAGCAGGTCTAAAACTATGGGATTTCTTGTGTTCTTTGACACATGCAGCTACAAAATCTACCACCTTTGTTGAAAAAGTTGTGTTTTCAATCTACATGTAAAAGGAGGATCACCAAGAATAAGTTCAAGCTCATGAGAGCTCCATCCTACAACAATTGTACCATTCCAACCTCCCAATCCTGCAATAATTATACCCACCCATGAATTGAGATCATCCCTTAGATGTTGTTTAGGTGCCATATTCCTCCCATATGTCAAGAAAATCCTAAATATGGGAGTAATATC
This sequence comes from Picea glauca, assembly GCA_000966675.3. Taxonomy (NCBI): domain Eukaryota; kingdom Viridiplantae; phylum Streptophyta; class Pinopsida; order Pinales; family Pinaceae; genus Picea; species Picea glauca. The sequence continues at coordinate 206,314 of JZKD02S1112374.1, read as the reverse complement.
AAGAACCTAGTAATCACTAATAATTGTTCAAGAGAACATGTCATCAATGAAGAAGGAAGGTCCAAAAGTTCCTCTACTTAAAACAAAATCCCAACTGTTATAGATGCTAAGAGGAAAAATATTCCACAATCCTCATGAAGCTTTTCCTGCTAAGGATGGTCATCAAGAATAATTCCTAAATGTGTCCCCAATATGGTTTTCTACACTTATTTTGATGTTGTTCACATGCACATTCCTCTTCACTTGTTTAAGTTGATCATTATCAGTGATGTTTGAATCTGCAATTGTAACTTCCTCAATTACATAGTTTGTAAATTTGTACTACCATCATTAAACAATTTGCAATGTTTTACTACCATCATTAGATGTCATCAGTGTACACAATTTCTTCTTCTTTAGATTGATCATCCACTTAAATTACAGGTCTTTCTTGAAATGGGGTTAATCCTCAATGACAATAGTTTCCTCGAGGCACTCTCCTTATGATGGAGGGTTCATAGGTTAAATGTACCCTTGAAACTAGTAAATATCATCTACTAAATTGTAGTATTCGATCTCACCACTAGAAATATAAAGAGGTGTCTATCAAAGCATAACGTACATAAAGTTTCAGATTTCACCATTCCCAACTAGCCATATTCTTCACCTATAATTGCTTCTCTTGAATCTAAATTTTATTGAAATCCAACACCAACATATGATGGGCTTAAATATTTTATCATTGCCTAAATATTATCCCATCATTTGATTTACATGTGTGGTAATTTGCAAAACTTTACAATATTTTGGTTTAATGTAAAAGATAGTCTTTTGTTTTCATGTAAACGACGTGTCTTTTAACAATGTAGCCAAATAAAATTTTAAATCGTACTAAAAAATATTGATTTCTTGTGTTATGTAATTCAAAAAAAAAAAACTGTACATACAATCATGAAGATAGTTTACACTCTCTAGTCCCTTGAGATAAGGGAAATTCACAAATGCGAATCATGAATCTTTTTCATAGGTTTAAACAATTGTTTCATTTAAAATGGAATAAAAGATATTTTTGTTTTAAGTTATGTAATTTATAAAATATCCTACCAACACACACATATAGAGAGTTTAGGTATAACTTTAAATTGAATGATAAGATTTTTATTTCTGATGTTGGATACTGAAATAAACTTTTAAATCAAATTAGAATGATATTGGTTTCGTATATTGTTGTTGACAAGTTCAAATGTACTACTCAACAACCATTATTCATTTGAGGTTTATTAGTTATGCCCTATCCACTATTTGGGGTTTTCTAATCTAATAAAATGAAAAGCAACTAATCTAATATGCATGAATGAAAATGGAAACATTTGTACATACTAATGGAACTGATAAAGCTAACATGGATTACATATCACCACCATTATACCCATGAATAAGTTGACTATGAAAATAAAAATAGGAAAATGAGTAAATAGCTGCAAAACCTAGAATAGTTTGATATTAAACAACTAATTACATCTCTATCCTTACAATTTTAGATAAACATTTCTAGAAAACAAAAATAAAAATGTAAAATCCAAACAAAAGAACACTCTATAATGTAAGGACATTCTTACAACAACCCCAATGCTCAATAAATACATGGGAATACTCCACGAAATATGCAACATAGGAATCAAATCTCTCTAGAAAATGCTTGGCCAAAGGTGGCTTCTCCTCATTAGAAATTTCAGAATAAGTACATAAAATATCCCAAATCCAAATCCAACCACCCCTTCCTGCCCTACATTTTCTCCCATTACATTGGGCGAAGCCATAAATCTCTAGAAAGAACTATTAAATTTTTAAAGTAACCAAAAAGGAGACTTATCCATATTCTTATAGACATCGTACTTCCTATAATGGATCCGATATAGATTATGTTTAGTGATGAAAACCCAGATTCCCAAACTTTAACAACTCACTAGCCAAGCTAAAGTACAAAACTAATGGAGTTAATAGTTTAAAGCATGATCCAAGTTGCAAGTCAAAACTATGATCATAGAGCTACTTTGGATTAGGGATTTTAAGATTCTTCCAAGAAAGCTTCTCAAATTCTCAAGGTGTTTCTCCACTGCTATGAGCATCCATAGTCCCGATGGAGTCACCTAAACATCACATAATTATCTTCATGACCAACAAGCATCCATAGCCCCGGATGGGATATCTACATTTCCCCCAAAAATATGAACATCATTTCCTATCATTTTCTTTTAAAATTTCGCTTTAGAAAAGAGGGGATGAGGGAAGTAGTATCTCTTTCAAGATGGTGGGGATGTTACCTATTTTAAAGAATTGATCGAGCATGCTTGGGTTATAAATATATCCCTCTAATTAGTCAATCGTTTCATTGATTAAGAACTTGAGTCTCAATGTCATAAAGGAGCTCAGTCTCTTAGATAGTTCTAAGTTCCACCAATGATATAATCATATTTGAATGACATCTGCAAGTTTTATTCATAGTCTATATGTCCATGGTTACAATGACGCAATGCATATAAATCTTTCATGACTTGATGAGTGTGGCATAAATTAATACACTTCGTAAAAAATAGAATGCTTTTACAGATATTCCAGCAAAATGAACGAGGGGATGACGTTGATTTTGTATATACCTTCTTTAAAATCCTGAAATATGCTTCCACCACCCCTCTCTTTGGTCAGCATGGGTCAAGGTCTACCCAATTAGGGGCAACAATGTTATTGTACAACTTGAAAGGAATGTATGGTATGTCAGACATGTGTTTCTCGACACTTTTGAGGTAACTAACCATTAAGTCCCCTAAGTTTTTAAGGAATCTTGTCACATAATGAAGGAAGAAAATGGTTGATTTTATTCATGCGTAATGATAGTGTACATTTTTATTTCTCACTAACTCTAGGTTACTCAAAGATGAGGTTCATCCAAGATATAATTTGTTTCCTCATAGTTGCCTAGAGGCAAAGAAAATGCTGAAAATGTTGGGTGTTGAGTACATATCATACCACACATGTATGAATGATTGTATTCTATACATAAATGAATATGTAGAAAAAGAGACATGTCTAGAATGTGGGCATGACAGGTACCATAAATAAATAAAAAGGGTAAGGCACATGGTCCTCCTCATAAGATATTGAGGCACATGCCTATAATTCCAAGGATTCAAAGGCTCTTTCATTGCAAAAAATTATCCATGTTGTAGGGGTGGCATGCCTCGCATATAAGTGATACAAGAGTTATGTGAATCCTAGTATATTGAATCATCATGAAGCATGTAAAATATACATGGCCCGATAAATTAAAGGATGAAGTATGGAGCCTATGATCAAGCATATCCACGGATGGAGTTAAGTTGTATTCCCTCCAAAACACCAACTATTCTATTTGGCCAATGGTCATGATTAGTAAAAATACCCCCCCATGGTTTTCCATGAAGAATGAACATATTATGTTGACTCTTATAGTCCTAGGTAGAATACAAGTGAAGCGGATAGATGTCTACCTCCAACCACTGATCGATGAATTTAAGAAATTATGGGAACTAATACATCTATATGATGTATCAAGATCCATCCCAATGGATAGGTATTTTACGTCGTATGGCATATGTCTATACACCACGCATGATTATCCAAGACTAGGAGTTCTTTCTAGTAAGAATGTTGATTGATTTGTTTATATTTGTAATGTCATTTGGCATACTTCATTTGGTGCAGCTATATTTTTTACACTAATGTTCTATGTATACAATAACATCGTAGTTCTTGTAACAAAAGGGTATCATGGATGTAAATGTTGTGGACCTTCTATAAAGCCTAGGTGTTCCAACCACCTACAAAATCTGGTGTACGACTTCTCAAGGGTATTCCTCCCATAAGACCACCCTTATAGAATAGTTGCATCTGCTTTCAATGGTAAACCAAAGAGAAATCAGATACATGAAATAATGACACTGACATATTATATTAGGGCACATGACACAGAGAAGGAGAAGGATATGGTAGAATTGTTTGATTCAAATGGGGAACCTATGTTTGATGATCCTGAATTTTTTTGACACCTATATTGAGAAAATGTCTATTGGGGTGAAAAATAAATATATATTTTATGAGCTTCCATATTGGGAGCATCTTAAAATTTTCCACTTACTAGATCCCATGGATATATTAAAAAATGTTTCATTGTATTTATGGAGGCATATATCATCAAATAAAAGTGACACATTGGTTGTTAAGAGAGATATTATTTCTTCAAATACTAAAAAGATACATTGACCAAGAAAAGAAATTAGAGGAGAGGCTAGTCCCTCTTGGTATTTTAAAGAAGGTGATGTCCCATGGATTTTGAAGCAAGATTATCTTTCTATGGTGAAGGATGTTATATTGGGTGTGAATGAACCTTCTTTATATGGGAATTTTTTGAGTTTGAAATAACATGACCATATGAACCTTCTAAGGGAATGTATGTTGAATACATTATTATTCTTCTATATTGTCAGTAAAAATATGCTATGCACTTACATTTTTATGGCAATTAATGATGTGTGTTTCTATTTTGTAGTGTCATTATCCTTTGTTCGTGCATGGTTTTGTGAACCATGACTTTCCCCAGGACCTGTGACGTGCCATATAGAAATTATTTACATTTGTATGTAGGACCATATTAAAGGAGATTCATATGGATAAAATCGCATGGTGGTGTCGAGAGATATTTGAGATTGTTTGTATGTTTGAGAAGGAATTGTCCATAATTTTTATGGACTTGGATGCCCATATTCTAACTCACCTACCTCATGAGGTTGAATTAGATGGGGTACTCTCACGTCATTGGATATTCTTCTTAGAGAGATACATGAAAAAATTGAAGGGGTTTGTTTGATAAATGGAAAAAATAGGGGGCTCTATGGAAGAGGGGTACATAATATACGAGTCGTTATATTATTTCAGAGAGTACATGAAGAAAATTGACAACACACCAAGGGAAGTGGTTTAGGATAACCAACAAAATGAGGGAAAAAAAGGAAGGGGAGCTACTCCAAACGAATCGAAAAAGGTGCTTGATAAAGAATAAGTCACTTAAATTTTTTCAATTTATTACAGAGCAATTGTTTACACTAAAGTTGATAATATATATTTGATCTCATGTTATTTGTTTTGAATTCTTATATACGCCAGTGAGTTTAGAAATTGATAATATATATTTGATCTCATCCTATTCGTTTTGAATTCTTGTATACATCAACAAATTTAAAAATTGATGCCATCAATAAATGTGTTCTTTACAACACATCCATAGGTTGCATTGTATGAAGAGAAAAGAAAGAATTGGGATAGTGATAGGAAATCATTCCAACGGTTGAATGGTAGAAGCATGCATTATCCTAATTATTTAAAAGAAAATAGGCCAAACATTTGTCCCAACAGTTAAGTGGCTAACCAAATACAAGATAAACATGCAGTGTCTGGTCGTAACCCACGTGGAGAATATATTGTTGCACTAAATATAGGTATCAGATGCCACAACTTTGTAATAACCTCTCTAAGTACCACGTTCAATTCATAATATTTCACATTTGAATTGTAACATGTATTATGTTTTTATTATTGCTCGGGTTACTAAAAATATGGCACTCTCCTTTGTTCACATTTTTATAGGTGCATTTGTTTCCATCTATGTGGGCATATGAACATCATTTTCACACTAAGTATGTTGAAGCTGGACACATCACGCAAAATTGTGGGGTGGAGGTTGATTTCGACCAATCTAGTCGTGCTAGCCACCATAATCAAAACCTAATAGAGGGGAAAGAAGGTTACATTGGAAAGATACAAGAGATCATGCAAGTGGACTTATCATATTTTCAATGTGTTATTTTATGTTGCAAGTGGCAGGATACCTTCGATCGGAGAAATGTAAAGGAAGATAGTGATAGTGGGATAATATGTATTAACTCTAAGAAAATGTGGGTTGAAACTAAGGAACCTTATGTTTTTCAAAAACATTGCAACAAAGTGTTTTTTTACCCAAATGTGTTGGATAAGGATTGGTGGTTTGTACTGAGATATGATCTGAGATCTAAACATGTTTTTTAGAACATCAATGTTATAATGCCAAGTGAAGAAGATAATCAAGGTGATGGAAATGAAGACTAATATGTAAATGATTTATTTTGACATTTATATCATGGATGTGTCATTTTATTATGGGTATCTATAATGGCCAATTATGTTTTTTTTCTTCATTTTATAATGTTGGATATGAAAAGTTAAGAACCAATTCCACTCCATCCTTTAGTTTTATAATCATATAAACTTATATTAATCATTATTTTTATATTCTCCTTGAAATAAGTGTCAATATAGGAAGCACATGTAAAAGATTGTTTTTCTAGAAACTAGTCGGAATAAAGGAAGATTTTAAGGATCCATACTTATCTAAAAGTATAGAAACCTTTGTCAATTTTACTAATTCTTAAAATACTATTTATAAAATGTTTGGTGATATTCTTGTAAAAGTATTCCAATTTCTAAGTATTTATATATATTTTAGAAAATATTGATAACTTATAGAGTAAAACAATTTTATCCCATATTAGAATTTAGGTGAATAATTGAAAAAAAAAATAGCAAATTATTTGTAGAAGAAAACAAGACAATTCATGAAGTTTAGCCTCTAAAGTTTTCCCTCACTATAACCCAACCTTATAAAGCTTGGATATAAATAGTTACCATGGAAGCCAAATATTGAAAACAAAGATTAAAAACCATTATTATCAATTAATTAATTTTTATATTTAATAATTTAAATTAATTAAATACATTTAATTGATTATATTTTTTAAATAATTAAAATTATTAAATATAACTATTATAAATTTAATGAACAATTATTATAACTTTATCATTAAAATAGATGTAAAAATAACATTTCATAGGAGTAATTATTGCATTTGATTTTTTCATTCATTAACAAAATTTAATATTTTCATACATTTTAATACAAAATCAACCAAATACATTACTTTGCATACTTTTTAACAGAATATGCAACTAATACTTACATACTTTTACATACTTTTGTAATAAAAGATCCATAAATTTAGGAATAGAGTAAAAAATTGTGAAACCATTTCATTGAAAGTGTATAGATCAAAATTTATTATTATTCTTTATATTTAATTAAAAATGTTTTATATATTATAATAGCTGGATAATATAAATTAATAAAATATTTGGAAAAAAAATATTAATAACTTAATAAACAATTATTATAACTTTATCATTAAAATAGATGAAAAATAACTTTTTATAGGAGTAATTATTCCATTTGATTTTTTCATTCATTAACCAAATTCAATAAGTACATACATTTTAATACAAAATCAACCAAATACATTACTTAGCATACCTTTTAACAGAGTATTCAACTAATACTTACATACTTTTACATACTTTTGTAATAGAAGATCCATAAATTTAGTAATAGACTAAAAAATTGTGAAACCATTTCATTGAAAGTGTATAGATCAAAATTTATTATTATTCTTTATATATTTAATTAAACAAATTTCATTTATTATAATAGCTAGATAATATATATCTAGTTTATACTTTTACATATCTAATAGCTACAAACTCTACAACTCTCAAGACCTAATAATTTGCAATGGAGTAATGAAGTCGCCAAAATCCAACTAGATGACTTGTATTCATGGGCTAGGTAGTAGTGTTGTAGATTATGTGATATCTGATATCCCCGTTTCCAACCAAATAGAAACTCTTGACCTTTTAAATGACCATGATCTTGACTCTGATCATAAACCTTTAAGCCTAACTCTAAAATTTTCCATGCATAGGAGCGCCATTGAAGAGAATTCTGATAATCAAAGGAATTTGCGCTTTGACAAAAGTAAAGTTGAAATTTTATTAAAGGATTTAAATAGTAAATTAAATCTCCTAACTTATAAGGACAACATTGAATAACTCTATCATAATTTTACAACTACCCTTTCCACTTCTATTAACAAGTTCTCTTTCAAGGTGTCCTATAAAAAGAGTAATAGAATTCCCAACCCTTGGTATGATAAAGACGGTAAAATTTCTAGGAAATACATTATGGATGCTTCTAATGAGTTATTAAAACTCGATAAGATCAATACAAACAAAGCCCTAATTAAAAGGAAAAAAAAGGTACTATATCAGTAAAAGACAAGAGCAACTTTCACAACTATATAAGTTGGATCCTAAGAAGTTCTGGAGCCAAATTCTAAAACTCAATACTAAAGAAAATAATAGGATTCCCTTAAGGGACTAGAATTCCTAACTTAAAAGTCTTTGCGAGTTCCCTAATGCCACACACACCATTCCTATTGTCCCTACAAAGGAAGTAGTTTTTTCTTTAGATGACATAGAGTTTGGGGTTAAGAAGCTTGGAAATGGGAAAGCTAAGGACATTGAAGGCTACCAAGATGAAATTTTTAAAATCGGAGGGCCAAACCTTATCCCTCACATACACAAGATCTTCAATTTAGCAGTCAAGCAGGGCTTCCCTAAACCCTGGACGCAAAGACACATTGTTCCTATTTTTAAAAATGATGATAGAAGCATTCCCTCTAATTATAGGACCATTATGATTAGCCCAATTTTAGCCAAACTTTATGGAATTATTTTGGAAAAGAAGATTATCCTTTGGCTAGAAAGTCACAGTAAAAGAGCTAAAGTCCAGGCCAGGTTTAGGAGATATCATTCAACTGTGGACCATCTTGTTACTTTAGGATCATTGTATAGGATTTCAATAATACTAAAACCAATCTTTTTTGTTTTTTTGTTGACTTTAGAAAATATTTTGACATGGTTCCTAGAAAAAACCTTTGGAATAGGTTGGAAGATATAAAAGTTCCTCTCAAGTTGAGGGTTTCTGCAATAAGGATGTATGAGAATGTTATTTCTAAGTTTAAAAACACTGAGGGCTTGTCAAAAGATATTAACTGCAATATCGGAGTCAAACAAGGTTGTCCCTTGTCCCCTACCCTCTTTGGCATATACATTGACAAGTTAGAATATTGCTTGGAAAAAGCAGGTTGTGTCAACCCTAATCTCATTGGTATAGTCATCAATATTCTCCTTTATGCCGGTGATATCATTCTTATGGCAAGGAGTCCCCATGATCTTGAAAACCAACTAAGAATCCTCAAGGATTTTTGCTCGAATATGGCTATGATTGTTAATACTGATAAGACTAAGGTCATGATTATTAAATCTGATAAGATCCCTTATGATACCTTTGTGTATGAAATAAAAAACTTGGAGGAAGTGACTTCATACAAATATCTTGGAATTGATATTCACCACAAGCTCAATTGGAATTGTAGCATTGAGAAATGGATTATTGGGGGATGGAAAGCTTATTATGGGCTTGAAAACAATTGTAAATCGGTTGATCTTTGGAGTTGGGATAAGAAGAAAATCCTCTTTGAGACTCTTGTTACACCTCTTATTCTTTATGGATGTGAAGTCTGGGGTTGTAGTATCTCTCGTGAATCTTGGAGAAAGATAGAGAAAATACAAAAGAATTTTATAACGTATAATATCAAAATTAAAGGAAATACGCCCTATTCCATCCTCCTCTTAGAAACAATCCTGCCCCCATTGAGAGCATGGCTATGACTAGATACCTAATGTACAAGAACATGCTAAACAACATGGAAGACAAGAGGCTTCCTAAAATTACTTCAAAATCGATTCATAACCACCATCGACTCAAGCGAGGATGGCATAAAGATGCCCAATCTTGGCTAAACTATTGGGGAATCATGGAAGACACCATTTTGCCGAATAAAGATACTATTAAAAAAAACATCAAATCAAAATTTAAGGAGAAAATGTGGTGTGACAAAGAGTTAGAGGAAAAAAGAAAATTAAGGTATTATAAGGATGTAATCAACCCTAATCTAGAAGATAAAAATTATCTATTTGTTTTGCCAAGTGTAAAGAAAAAAATAAGCATTGCTAAGATAAGAACAAATTCTCACGAGCTCCATAGTGAAATTGGGCATTGGTCAATTCCTAAAATGCCATGGGATGAAAGAGTGTGTCACCTCTGTGACACTAAGAAGGTTGAAGATGAAAAGCACTTTCTCTTATATTGTCCAACCTATACTCACATTAGATCTCACTTTCAAAATATTTGTCACACTACCAACCTTCCTAACCTCTTAACTCAACAAAAGTATGGTGATCTTGGAAAACTTCTCTTAATGCTTTTCGAGCATAGATTTTTTTTTATAAAGAATAGCAATTAATCGCTTACACTCTTAAGGTCCGATAGACCAATTCGGTCTTAGTGGACGTTAATCATCATCATCATAATAATAATAATTGTGATTTTAGTAAACAATTATATTCTAAGTTTGTCTTGTAATATTTGAATAATAAAAATTAAAAAATAACATGATTATTACAATATTACTATTATTAGTGAATAATTATATTATTATGTTATTATTATAATATATGAAAATACATAATTATTCAAATCACAATCATTTGATTCATCATATTTAAGTATTTTTGTTTCTAAACATGTTTAGTCAACATATTGTATCTTGTTGTAAAAGAAACAATTCATATTGAAGATGAGTTAAACATTATATGACATTAATGGTTATAATGTTTTGCAATCACAGTCCAAATTAAATGATTTCATAAAAGTAAAGTTAAACATTATACATAAACTATAAATTTAAATGAGTGATGCATCTCAAATTTAATTTAAAAACAGAGAAATTATTAATAATGTTAATCATTAGCATACTCATAATACATTTTATAAATCAAACAACAAAAACCACAACATTATATGAAAATCATAGCATACATGAGTGATATACATATCAATTTCATGTAAAACATGCATCTCAACAAAATATGCAATAAACATGTTATATATACATCTCAAGTCAAATATAAAACAATCAATATACATGTAAATTAGTACCACTACTAGTTAGGTCCACTACCAGAGCCAAATGCATTAGTGTCTCTACTACCAAAGGTAGAGGGTCTATCAATACTATCAAACGTGTCTCCATCAAGATCAACCTATGCAACAATACCCGATGTGAACAAAATGTTCAAAGAATAATTTTGTTTTTACACATTTGGAGGAGGAGGACGAGGATGAGGTGGATCAATGGATGATGCCACATGTGAAGGAGATCGTGACACAAGTGGAGGAGGACGAGGATTGGTGGATAGTGACAAATGTGGAGGAGAAGCTAGATGATCGATGTATGGTCCATACACATGTGGAGGGAACTACTACATATGGGGTCAAAATTGGACAAAAAAATTGGACGATAATAATAAATTCAATCATATCGTCGCAAATTACGATATAATATTATTATTTTAATATTTTTTTTATGGGCACCTCGATGAACATCAGACTTCTGATGAACATTTATATCCGTCGATATTTTGACATTAGTTCATTGATCTACTGACGAACGTAGACGGTGCCAACTACCCATTTGAAAACGGTTTAAGGGTCATTGATTTCACTGACTTGGTCAACTTTGACATAGTCAACATTCATCGGAAGATCGATAGAGGTTAGTGTTTTCGATTATTTTGTTGTAGGTGCAACGGTTATAAAATATTTTTATGCTCATTGCTCGTTGCATGATTTATTAGTATTTTTGTTATGTGATACTTTCCTCAAATCCAATTCTTGATTTGCATAGGTCGGATTTTGTACTTTGAAGGTTACAAAATTTTAAAATTACTTTGTCCCTTTTTTAAAACCGAGATTGGATCCCTAACCCTTAGACCCTCTTTCATTTGGGGACACAAATGTTTACCTAGGAAATAGATATGAATATGCCTACTTGATTCCATTTAATTACTATACAAATTATCTTGATGTAGTTCTCTTTTATTGTTTGATTTTATTACTTGCTTATACTCAAGCTTTGGAACTTATGTGGTAAAAATATATGGTTTTGATTTGTTGATTAATTGTTGATTACTGTTATAAATATTTAATAAATCTGTAATGAAAATGGATTAATTCTCTAGTACATTTGGGGTCAATATAATTCGATGACATTTGTACCATAAGAATATATTCATATATTAATATACTTATATTGATTCAGTGGATTTTTTTGTAAATATAGGAAATCCCAATTCCAACTGTTGGTGCAATTATTTGCATAATATATTACCAAACATAAATTATCAACTAGGATTCGTAATCAATAGAGTTGATGCACTATATGTGTCGATATTAGATAGGTTCCTATGTCTGATGAGTATAGCTCAATCAAGAAACAATTAATGACATAAAACTTTTTTTCACACTTTTCAAATAACATTCTCCACTCATTTAAAAATTCAGAAAGAAAAACTTGCAAAAAAAATCTTAACAATCATGCATCCAAAAGATCTTGCTCAGATAATGACTTGTCCATTTACAAGCTCATGAAATGGAAAGATGGAATTTGACTTAGTTATCTGTAGCTATTACTCTTAACAACAACTAACAAGCAAATCTGAGCACACTTCAACGATAACAGAAGATAAAGCTCATAGTAAAACTCTCAAGCAAACAATCAATTGAAAAGGCTCTTTCTTAGATAACAAGTATGTTCATTAGAGGCTCATGAAATTAAGAGATGAACTCATATATTGTTCCCTATAGAAATTAAAAAAACCAACACTTTGCATATGCTCAACGGAAAACATCAATCAATCCTGGAAGAAATTCTAGGTATATTGAGATACTCCATTATCGGTTCATGTAGAGTGAAATATGGAGATCCAACTCGCCTCTAGGTTTGCAAAATAAAAACAAATGCATGCACTCAAATCGAATGATTGTTCTCACATACTCACACAAAGATGTCAAATCATTACTCAGAAATCATTACACTCATAGATCTCACATTACACACACAACTCTCACTTACTCAAAATTACCACACATCCATGTGACCTGTTGTTCAAGGTATCACTGAAACATGACAGGGATGGAATTAGATGTTGTAATCAAACATACAATTACTTTGTTCACACACACATAAAACCAGAATTACATTTACAACTAGATACAAAGAGGCTTACCTTGATTGGGTCGGTGGGCCCTTGTTGTACCAACAAGGAATCTCTTAAGAGGAACTTATAGAAGAGAGGGTTTGAATGCACACATAGAATCCATGAACTGTAATTATATCATTACTTCAGAAAACAGAGGTATAATCCACAGTCTTCAAGAATCAACCCTACAACATTACAATTCCTCTTTCTTCAAGAACCAATCTTATAGAATAATACTTCCGTTCTACTCAGACCTATGAGGTCTTATTTATACATAAAATCCATGGAGGAATGATGAAACCGAATCCCCAAGCTAAGAAAACATTTTTTACAATTTTAGGATAAATCCCAAAAATCTATGTTTTTTAACAATTTGGGCATATTCGAGTTAGTCCCCCACCCATATCTCCCAAACCAATTCTAATTTTGAAAATGTCCCGTGTGTTACTCAATTTGTCATATTCTGGACAAAACTCATGTATTATAATTTCTATATCGGATACCATATGCACGTAAATTGAGGCGCAAGTTCGCAGTTTGAGTTTTTTTGCTAATTTTGGCAGATTCATTCCCCCTGAGATGGAGGTCCACACGTGTGATATGGGTGAATTATGACTCATTATTCCACATGAAAACATCACTCTAGAAAAAACCCATGAGCCCGATTTTCTTCTATAAACATTCAAAAATTCTGAATTATGTCTAGTACTTGATTAGCATAGGCTGGTACCGGAATAGGTGGAGCCTTGGTACCCGAATAGAATGGGTACCGGATCATGCTTCTTAAGAGTCAAAGTGATTAGGATCATACATAATCAAGCATTTAATCTAATTAACTCAATAAAACTAAACAAATCATGCTTTAATCATAAGTTACCTCTTATGCATGTGAACAAGGTCATTGAGTGTATTTAGGGAGGAAACAATCAATTAGATACACATGGCATAGGTAAAATAGGCTCAAATAGGGGGTAATATAGGGCATTAGAAGTGTCAAAATGGATACTCAACACCAACATCTGAAGAGAGTCAAAGAATGATTGCTAGATTAAGGTCTTCATTGGAGGCACAAGTCATTACTGATGGAAAATGTTATTTCCCTTGCAATCAATGTAGGGACTTGAAAAGAAGAATACTTGCAAAGAAAACAATTGAGAGACATTTTTTTACATATTGGCATTGTGAATGGGGGCATACATTTTGTTCCATGGTAAGTTAGTCATTATATATGTCTTTGTATGGATTATATTTATATAAAAAAAATCATTTTAATATTTTTTATATACACTATTGTTATTGATTGTTTTTACTTGTAAAGATAAATCCTCCTAGGAGTTTTTCATCAGATAAATATCTGTCAAGTAGTATTAGAAATATTATTGTACAATATGTGGAAGATCGTATGGATATTGAAGATTAAGTCAGTCCTATGGAAGAAGATGACACCAATAATATTGTTGAGCAGGATGATGGGACAAATAGATTGATCCAGGACATATTTTCTCCTATCGATGAGGAAAATGATGATAATATTTATGATGTACCTCTGCTTGAGAAGTCAGAACAACCCATTTATGAAGTCTCAAGAACAAATATTCTCTTTTCTATAATGTTGTTGGTGAACTTGAAGGTATTGAATGGTTTTTCAAACACTTATCTCACACAAATCCTAAGGTATGTAATATAATTTGTCATATATTATACGTAAAGGTGGACTTTATTTTTCTCTATTTTTAGTATCAATCAATGTGTAAATTAAGGATGTAATATTTTTTGTTACTATTATTTAAATTAACTAGTTATTTTTTGCATTGTAGATTGTTAGGTGATTTTTTCTTACCATCGTCAAATAATTTACCTTGCACATACCGAGAGATACATGTGCCATTATGAAACATATTATAATGGAGTATCAGGCTATTCATGCATGTATTAATGATCAAATTATGTATTATGGACAATATGCATCGAAAACTAAATGCCTTCAATGTCAAATCAGTATATATCGAATCGATCAAGTAACAAAAGAGGTGCCTCACAAGGTTCTTCATCATATTCTGATAATTATACATTTTCAATGATTGTTCAGGTGCCAAAGCATTGCACATTTTATATATTACCATGCATGGAACGTAAGTGAAGATGGTTTTCCTCGAATTCCCACAGATGGTTCTACATTTAGGAACATCGAAGAAAGATGGCCAATTTTTAAACAAGAATCTTGTAATGTTAGGATTTCATTGGTAGTTGATGGTGTCAATCCATTTGGTGAGCTCAGGTCTATTTACTCAGTGTGGCCTATTTTTGTTATAAACAAAAACCTTCCTCCCTGGATGTCAATAAAGAGGGAGCACACAATGTTGGCAATGATTTTTCCAGGTATTTGTTTACAAAATTGGTTTGAACTTTGCATTTTGTTTTTCTTATTCGTTGCATATATATATATATATATATATATATATATATATATATATATATAAGGTAGTAATTATGTGTACTTTCACCAAATTAGATAAGTACCAAGTGAAAGATATGAATGTATATATTGAGCCTCTTGTCACTGAGATATTAAATTTATAGGTTGGCATCACTATGTATGATATCTATAGACCAATAGGGAAAAATCAATTTCAATTCCATGGAATACTTACATGGACAATTCATGATGCCCCAGGGCTAACACATTTTTGTGGTAAGTAACATATTGATGCACTTTAATAGTATATAGTTTTGTGAAATTATGATGCATGCTTATTAAATATCAATTCCTTGTTATATAAATATTACTTACATTAATCCATATCTTGCAGGTCTTCAAAAAAGGGTAAATTTGCATGTCCAGTTTGTGGTCCTAGGATGAAATCACGTCATTCAAGAAGTGTAGGAAAGGAGGTATTTGATGATTATAGGAACTTCCTCCCTAAGAACCATAGGTATCGAACTATAAAAAAACATATTTTCAATTTGAAAGAAGAGACTGGAATAAAACCATTAAGAATGACACCTCACCTATGGAAGTTGGAATTTAATAGAAACTATCAAGGGAAACATTTAGTCTATGTGTCTACATATATATTATTTTTTTACAATTTTAATTTGTATTGAATTATGTTTATTATATCTAACAATTATTGTTGTAATCTCATTAATTATTTTTCATAAATGTCATCAAGGAATAAATGGGATTTCATGAGGAATGAAACGTTACCATGTACAATTCAATAGGTTTCCCTACTATGAGCACCTACAAATAGCTCATTTGTTTGATACAATGCATATCGGAAATAATGTAACAAAAATATTGTGGAGAATTGTAGATGGAAGGAGTGACAGAAAAAATTGTCAAAAATTGTACTAACATTCAGGAAGCCAATCATGCACTGCAAAATATGATTTATTCAAATAGCAATGGAGTACATTGAAATAGTCTTCCATGGTTATTTACAGAGAAGGAAAGAAACATTGTAAAAAAGGTCATTCAAAAAATTAAATTTCCATGGGATTTTCTTCAAACATAAAGAATATCTTCACAAAGAAAGGTGAATTTGGTGGGGCGAAAACTCATGATTGGCATACCTTCATTCAGGTAATTATTTTGGATGTAGATTTCTATATCGATAAATATACAAATTTTAAGTATTATGATATGGTTTTCCTTTCCTAAAAAATAATGATCCCTTTGTTATTACAGTATGTTCTACATGTGTGACAGCTTTGAAAACAATGTAAAACAAGTTATATATGATCTTGGAAAATACATGAGGTAAATATTAATTATTTATATGAAAAATTGTTGTTTATCAACTTGTCGACATCTATTTTACTTTCAATGTATATGTGTTGTTGTTGAAACCTATGATCTGATTTGTTATATCATGTGTAGGTGGTTTTCATCTAAATAAATCCATAAAGAAGATATAAAATATTGGAGGAGAGAAATTCCTCATCTAATGTGAAAAATGTAAAAGTATCCACCTCCAATATTTTTCAATGCACAACAACACTACCTCATACACTAAGTTGAGGAGATTGAAACATATGTACCTATACACACAAGGTCAATGTGGATGGTGGAGAGGCACTTGGAGTCATTGAAGGCTTTCGTTAGACAGAGAGCACGTCCTGAGGGATCTATGGTCGAGGGATATATGGTATATCAATCGTTGGTGTATATTAGTCATTATCTTCCTAAATTAGAAGAAAAAATCATGAAAGTTCCTCATATTTGGGATCTCAATTCCATTAAAACATTTGAAGGGGAGGTCTTGGTCGAGAAAGTTAGAACAAGGAAAGTGAAAGGTAATTAGATGGTAGAGATCTATAATAATTTTCATTAATATTGATTTATTTATGTATTTTACTTATTTAAGTTTTATTTAGCTTCGATGTTCAATTATTATTTAATCTTTACTCCAATTAGTAATTTTTATTATTTTTTCTTACAGCTGGTCGAGAGTGGGATGCACTACATTTATACATCCCAAACAATCTTGATTGGATAAAAGTGTGGATAGATCGATTTAATATACAATGTAATGGTAGGTTATCATGGGAAGGGGTATCTAATTTGCTTAAATAATCTCATCGTAATCAAGATACCAATCTTACTCAGAGGGAAATTGATTTAGCATATGGTTTAAAAGATAAATAGGAAAGCATATTATTCACCCACATCATGTTTTAGTTTTTTTTCCGATATATTAATCTATGTGGTGTGTTTTTTTATAAAAAAATTCTAAGTCTAAATATGTTTATTCATTGACAAATATAATTTTTTTTATGTATGGGGAATATTACAGTTGAAACACCACAAGGTTAGGTGGTGCAATGGCCATAAATTTCGCATCAAAAATTTGGATGCCAAAAAGAAAACCTTTGATTCTTGGATAACTGCAATCTTTCAGGTCACTAATGTTTCCTCTAGAAGTGACAGGCATCCAACAATATCTGAAAATATATACTATGGATATTTGGATGAAATAATCGAGTGTGACTTTAATTCCTTCAAGTTAGTTCTGTTCGAGTTCAAATGGTACAAGTTACATATGAATGAACATGATCCTGAAAGAACTATTATTGAGCATGCCAATGGATTTACCATGGTTAATACAAGGACATTTGAGTTGGGTACAAAAACTTAGGCTCTTCTAAGAAAATGTGAGAAGGTCTTTTATTCATAGGTTCCAGGTAAAGCATGTTGGTTGTACATTGTCAGATATGATTCGAGAGGAAGGATTGTAAAGTACAATGTGCCATAAGAAGATGATATTGAAGAAGAAGAAGAAAATGCAGAGCAACATGAGGTAGATGTACTGTCAAATTAAGAAGTCGAATAATTTGAGCCAAATGTAGATGACAATGTTGATCTCGATGATGATATTATCGAAAATGACATTGATGAATATGTTGATATGGACAATCATTTCAACCTCAATTCTTAACCAGATGATATAGATGTAGAGTTGGATGAAGAAGAATATGATGAATGATATTGTAGAAATGTTGAAATGTAGGAGGTATGTGATTATATATATTATATGATTTATTCTCTTTAAAGTATTTATTTATATGGGTTAATCATCATAGTTATCGTCATCATTGTCGTAGTATTCATCATTTTCATCATCATCATCATCATCATCATCGTCATCATTGTCGTAGTATTCATCATTGTCATCATCATCATCATCATCATCGTCATCATTACCATTGTCATTTTCATGATCAAATTCATAACATCATCATCGTGATCATTGTGATCATTGTCCTCATTGTCGTTGTCACCACCAGTAATAAACATTTTCGGTGTCCTACTCCTGATCATCATCTTAATCATCATTGTCATCACAATCTTCATCATTGTCATTTTCATCATCATCGTCGTCGTCATCAGTGTTTTCAACATAATTAACATTTGCATTGCCGTGGTCATCGTAATGAAAAATTTTGGTGTCCTACTCATCATCATCGTCATTTTCATATTCATCAATATTTTAATTGTCATCACGGTCATCATCATGATTCATTGTCATCATCGTCATCATCATCGTCATCATCATGATCATGATGATGATCATCACCTCCATCATCCTCATCATTTTTCTCATCGTCATCCTCATCATTGTTGTTACCATCATTATTCAAAATCATCCTACTCCTCATCATCATCATTATCATTTTCATTGTCATTGCAGTCATCATCGTTTTCATTGTCATTGTCATCGTCGTCGTCATCATCATCGGTGTCATTATTTTTAGCATAATTAACATTATATTTGTCATGGTCATGGTAATCAACATTATCGATTGTGTCCTAATCCTCATCATCGTCGTCATTGTCATCGTCATCATCATCAATCTGAAGGAAAAATTAGGTCCAAGACAATTTTTTATCATGAGGTGAGTTCTATGTCTTTTTGTTCTCTACGGTGGGATGGGGTTCACCATCATCTCCTAGCTAAAGGGTGCTATATTTATTAAATATACCCATTCATTGAACCCAAGTGAGTACTTTAACTTTATTTCTACCCTCATTACACTAAGGAATAGGTTATGGTTTTCACTATATATTCCCTTCCATATTTTGTACTAATCTTTGTAAATATAAGATGTATTTTTCAACCAAAAAAAGTAACAATGAAATTGCCTAAAGAAGTGGAAATGTTATTCATGCAAAGAGAGGTGATTATATTTTTGTCCATGTTGTGATATGCCTAACTAGTCGGTTAAACTTATTATAGACCCAATATGCATGTGACTACTAGACAAGAGACTGCTTGTGGATTTGGGATAAAAAACATGTTTTATAGTGTAGGCACATGAACATAGTACAATGATATAGTAAAGCATATGCGACCGGTATGGATTCTTATGATTTCAATATTGATATTATGTTGTGATGAACAAGAAAAAACAACAACAAATGTATTAATAACTATAAAATTAACATCAAATAATCACCATGAAAATAAACACTAATCTAATATAAAATAAAGATATTGGGGAGTCCATTGGATTCAATTTTGTAGTCTTATACATGAAAGGTGTGAGAATAGATGAAAAATTATAGGAGTGGCTGATTAATGGGAAAGGTGGGATCACTACTTGTTCGGTAATCCATATGCAATAGCCTAAGTTCCAAATAGAAAGAGGAATTTCGCAATCACTAGTGTGTTTGTTTACTAATGAAGTACATGAGAAAATTTAAGTATTTGATTAGAAGGTAGAATGCACATATAGTAGTGTATATATTTGTGTATGAGTGTATAGTTGAACAACCAAATGTCTAAGAAGGATCAACTAATTTACTAAACGGAGGAAATGGAAAAGTCACCATAACTTCACCTCAAATCAAAGGAAAAAGATATGAAAAAGGTGTAATCTTAGGTGCCACTTTCCTTTCTAAGACATATATTTTGTCCTTAACATGTCATTTGGGAAAATAAGGGATTGGTTTGTACAAATTCATTGGTTGATGCAATCCCACCACTAATTATTGTTTATTTTGGGTAAAAAAAACAAACATGCATGAATCATACAAGGAGAAGAAAAAAAATGATTAGAAATTGAAGTTGAAGGGAAAAAGAGGTGGAAAATCAAGATTAAAAACTCTATAAAGAAACCTAAGATGACTAAGAATACATCTTATAAGACCTATTTCAGGAACTAGATATGGCTAAGGAGATGTAAAGTAGATAGAAGTAAATCAATAGATAAAGTAAATTATTTAAAAGAATAGTTTAGATGTAGATCCATTGTAGATTATATTAGAAAGTGTAGAATTTAAAATTAGATATATTGGATTAACCAATTTAAAATCTAACAAATAGAGGGGAGGAAACCCTTGATTTTCACTTAGTAACACCTAGAAAATGGGTAGAGCTAAAGGATAGAATTAAATTCATGAAAGATGGATATAAAAAATCAAAAAAGACATCAAGAATTCATTTTCCTTTGATCAAAATAAGAACAAAGGAAATCCATGAAAAACTTATTGTTGTTAACTTATATTAGGGATGAAAAACTTATTGTTGTTAACTTATATTAGGGGTGTGTAGTGTTATGGGTAATGATTAATATAGGGATTAAGTGTTATAATGGTTAGGGTTTAGAAGTGGTATGTTTGGATTTAAAATTATTAAAGGTTATAGGGTTTATGGGAATATACTAGTTATGTGTAATATGGTTGTGGTATATGGATATATTATGGTTAGTGGTTAGGGTAATAGGAGAAAAGGGTTATGGGTGGTAGGGTTAAAGGATAAGGTGTTTATAACAATTTTAGAAGTTAGGAGTTACATGGATTAGTCATTTGGAGTTAAATGGGTTATGGGTATAGGGCTATAACATTCTAAGGTTAGATCTATAAGATTGTGTAAATATAGGATTAGGAATATACTTGAAACCCAATTCATGGGATCATTTTCCAATATACCATAATTATTTTCTCCCTCTCAAGTGTCAAGTTTATAAGGCAATTTAATAATAATAAGCATAGGTTCCAACAACTCCTTAATGAATTATCCCCCATGGTCACATCAAAGGTGAAGGTTCACAACTTTCATGACTTCCAACCATTATCAGTGTCCTATTCCTTATCGTCATCATCATCATCAATATTTTCATTTTCAATGAATTCATCATCATGATCATCATTTTCATCATCGTCATCATCATGATCATGATCATCACCATCGTCATCATCGTGATCATTGTCCTCATCATCATTGTCACAACCAATATTCAACATTATCGATGTCCTACTCCTCATCATCATTGTGGTCGTCATCGTCATCATTGTCAATGTCATTGCAATCATCATCGTTGTCATTGTCATCGTCATTGTCATCGACATCATCATCGTCGTCATTGTCGTCATTATTTTTAGCATAATTAACATTAGAGTTATCATTGTCATTGTAATCAACATTGTCGATGTCCTACTCCTCATCATCATTGTAATCATCATTATCATCAAAATAATTATCCTTATCATTGTCATCGTCATCGTCGTGGTCATCTTCACTGTCATCATCATTGTCATCATCGTCGTCATTGTCATTGTCATCATCATTGTCATCGCCATCATTGTAATCGTCATCATCATATCATCATCATCATCATCATCATCATCATCATTATCATAATCATCGTCATCATCATTGTCATCATCATCATCATCGTCGTCGTCATCATAATCATCATCGTCATCTTCATCGTCGTCGTCATCATAATCATCATCATCATCATATCATCATCGTCATTGTCATCATCATCATCATTGTCATTGTCATCATCATCATCATCATCGTCATCATCATCTGCTTCATCGTCATGGTAGTAATCATCATTATCACCATTGTCATAGTTGTCATCATCGTCATCATCATGGTCATGATCATCGTTGTCATCATAAATTTTGTAGTCATCATCGTCGTTGTCGTCGCCATGGTCATGGTCATCATCATCTTTGTCATCAACATTGTCACAGTCGTCATTGTCATCGTCATCGTCATTTCCATCATCATTATTTTGATTTCCATGGTCATGATCATCATCATATTGCCATCATCATCGTCATGTCGTCATTGTCATCATAGGGGTCGATTAATAGAGATATAATATAGTAATTATATATTATATAAATATATTATTTATATATTATATAATATATAAATATATAAATTATATATTGTATAATATATAAATATATTAATTATATAATATAGTAATTATACAAAATATATTATATATAACAAAATTATAAAACAAACAAAAACAATAGATCCTGAACCTTGCACTACATATCGATAGACAAAACCCTCTGCGTGGAGAGATCGACCCTTACACTACAAACCAATATCCAAAACCCTCTGCATGGAGAGTGTGGAGAGCCTGACCCCTACACTGCAGACCGATAGCCAAAACCCTTCGCGTTGAGAGCTCGACCCTTGCACTATAGACCAATATTAGCCAAAACTCTTTGTGTGGAGAGCTGGACCCATGTACCAATTGGATCTCATCGATCCCAACAACAAGAGACAACAATATACAACAAGATACCGGAAAGAGACAACAAGAGACTGGTCCGCGTGATAAAAGGAGCAATAATGCCACAAAAATTGGTATGATTCGCCTTCTGGGTTATAAATATTCCTCTTTTTAACAACAATGGGGTCTGATAGTTGGTCTTGTTGTTCCATTTCACAAAGTTTTCCCTGCAATTTCATATGTGCATCGTCAATGTTACAAAAATTAGTTTTTTCCCCGCCAACAATCTTGACCCACATGCAACCCAGAAGCTCAAGGATTTTCCAGGAAGCTCTAATCAAGTGTTAAATTCAACATTTTAATGCGGCAGTGGTAGTTTTTAAACCCTTAATTATAACTTTTCCATGAATCACTTTAGTGAAGGATTAATTTAATGATTCTATGCCTTGATATATGTCTGGTAATATCTCTTACAGTTATAGGGAAGATGTGCAAGACGATCTAACTATTTTCTCATGGCTTCATAGAGGTGGGGCAGTTTGATACATGTTCCTTTTGAATAATAATATTAATAATAGTATATTATTATATGCACTTCCTTTTTTAATGCTTCGTTCCATTGCCATAAGAAATGAAATCATGAGTTCTAGAGTATGTCATGGAATATTACCTAGTGTGAATACCATATTGTTATACTTTGGGGGTATACTGTGTTCAGTAAAAGTGCCTTAGCATCATATTCTTCAACTTTATACCCACTTTTTATAGATGTTATATTCACGCCTTTAATGCAATAGCTTCACTATACATAGTTTATCCTTTCATCAATTAAAATCTAGAAAAAACGTTTTTTAAAATATGTTTTGGATTTTGAGATTTTGATCCAAATAGTTTATTTAATTGTTACTAGATTGCATTTGGGCATTTTGAAAGATCAAGATGGTGAAGTTGAGTATCAAACTTTCCTAAACCAATCCTTAATATTTCTCTATCATCTATTAATGGTTGTTTTCATAATATATGTGTAGGTTTGATTTTTGTTCCTCTTACTACACTCATACATTGATCTGCATTAAATGAACTCATAGGTTTATATTCAATGTATGGAATTTTTTTGTTGTTAATATTCTCCAAATCTATTGTAAACCTTTCCATTTTTTTCTAGAATAAAAAATCTTTCTTATCTAAATTTCAGAGCAAAAAAATAGTTGTGTGAATGCCCTCGTAGTTGTATTTGTGTTGCTTTTGTGTCTGGAATTATTTGCTCTGCCATGTCTACATTGCTAGTTCTATTTACTACCCAGAGTTATTCCAATGCTTGTAACACATTTCTCAGAGAAGCAAGTCTTTTTTTCTAAAAAAACTACCTACTTCAAGTTGATAAATGAGTTGTTGAGATTTGAAAATTTCAATAATTTTGGAGAATATTTCATTCACATTGTGTTTACATGAGCTCCTACATATACAAAATTAGTGTTTCCCACTCCTTTTTGCATGTGTGAGACACGATCTTCTTCATTCTTTAATTTCATTATCATCTGACCCACTCTCTCCTTTGCACGTTGAGTCTCCTTGTGCCCTAGGGGTGTTGCAAGTATTTTCATTTTCTTGATTTTATTTTTTATTTCACCTTTTGACATTCAAAGCCTTCAAGTCATTGGAAAATAATATAACCTTCTAATTCTTTAAAAGAAAATAACATCCCTTTCTATTTTTATTAGTTCTTGGCAGGACCTAGGGTTGTAAATGTTGGACACAGTGATACGATATTGTCATTGATGTCAAATAGAGTGCAGAAGAACATTAACCTGAAGTTCATAAGAGATAAAAAACTACAGAAACACTATCAGGATTGAAATCCCCACAGTAAAACTCCATAAGAATCGAGGAGGAATCCTATCCACTGATGTAGTTTCTGGGACAAATCTAAACCGTCAGATCGACTACTAAGAGTCATGGACCATCAATCGTGTAAATTACATACGCATCTGCAACCTGACATTGACCACTTCAGATAATATCGACTGAAGGAAATTTGCATGAAGGTTTTTTAGTTGAAGCTGACGTTCTGAAGTAAAAGTAAGTCGTCGGTTCTAAGGAGCACTTCGATATCAATGATGGACGTCAGATCAAGGTTTAATAGTAGCATTCAACTTCAACATTGACCACTCCGGTGAAAAGAAGCCAAGAACAGGTAAGTTTACCTGAAGGCTGGAGCCCTAAAGTCCTGAAGTGAATGAGGGCCATCAGATTTGGGAAATGCATAGTGATCATTGGATAAGGCTAGTCAGGTCCAATGGTGGTCAACTTTGGCACTGACCACTTCAGCAAAAAAGGGTTCAGAACATATGATTTCACCCAAAGTCTGTAGCGTCTGGTCACCACCTGTGGTCATATGGAATAAAGGTCCCGAAGATTTTATGTGTGAAATTTAACACACGTAATGAGAAATTTATCTTGGTCAAGAAGGAATGTTAAACTAGATAGGCTTTGGACTTTGTCTTGATTTATCTTAAGTAACTCAATACATGGTATGCATTAGAGAGAAAATAAAAAACCTTATATCTTATCAACGAAAATCGAAAATGAGATAACGAGGCATGGGATCAAGTTAAAAAAAAAATCAATTCATATCAGTGATCAATTTATGAAAATAACTCGCACTAATTTGAAAATCCTTCACGATAATGTTTGAATAATAATATTTAAGAAAAAAAAATGTTATTATTGTTAATCTAAATGAAGAGGTGTGATGGTCCAAACAAATGAAAACAATGCTTCATAGCTCAGACCATTTGGGAGACTATATAAGAAAGGAAGAATGATGAATAAGAGGTGTCTCTGTAGTCCGGATCAGAAGATCAAAATAGAAGCAGAGTCCAAGAAGAAGAACTGATTCTTATGAAGTGAGGGTATAAGGGAGGAGCACAGAAGGATTCATATCCTTTACTAAGTAAAGTGTAATTTAAAGGAGTTGGTGCTTCCTGGGTTTGGTTCCCTAAAGACAAGGGATTTGGTCCTTCCTAGGGTTGGTGCCCTAAATACAAGGGACTAGGTGCTTCCTACGGTTGGTTCCCTAAAGACAAAGGAGTTGGTTCTTTCTAGGGTTGGTGCCATAAAGATAAGGGAGTTGGTGATTCCTAGGGTTGGTTTCCTAAATACAAGGGATTTGGTGCTTCCTAGGGTTGGTGGCCTGAAGAATGGGATTTGTGTCTCCTAGAGTTGGTTCTCTAAAAATGATTTGTGTCCTTCACTATTCTTCATAAAAACCTTGTAATTCCCATTAATTATATTTATATAATTGATTTTACATACAAATCCATTGTTGATCTATTGTAGTAATTAACAAAATATAAAAGTAATTGCTAATTGTTGAAAAAGGGTAATATTGATTCACCTCCCCTCTCAGTATTCCAACAATTGGTATCAGAGCCAATGCCTTCAACACAATCTAACAACTGGAAGGTAGATCCTAAAGATGGATCGACAAGAGGGGATTTCTAACAACAAATCACCATTGTTCAATGGAGGTGGCCATGCTCTATGGAAAATAAGAATGAAACTCTTCCTATTGGCTCTTGGTTTTGATATCTGGCAATATGTTGTACATCGTTACATTGCACCAACTACTCCACCCACATATGTTGTAGGAAAGAAAAAGATACTAAGGTCATTACCTATGAGATATGATTCCAACATTTACACAATTGAAGATAGGCCATAACTTGACAAACTCACAATTGATCAGCTTCATGGAATTTTTACAGCATATGAAATGAGAACAAGGAATGAAAAACCATCAAAATGAGAAACAACCTTTAAATTATCTAAAACAAATATGGGGCAATAGAAAAATATCAATAACGAATTATCAAATATATCTGATGAAGAAACTACCAACTTCATAAAGAAACTCAAGAAAGCGACTGGGAAACACAAAGGAAAGATTCCTATAATATGTTTCAAATGTGGAAACATTGGACACTTTGCCAATAAATGTCCCCATCTTAAGCAGGAGGAAAGTGATGATCAAAGAACCTTCAAATATTAGAAGAAAATAAAAACTAATGATAAAAAGAAGTTCTACAAGAAAAATAAAACATCCTTTACCCAAGAAGACAATAGTTCATCAGAGGAAGGAGCTTATATTTATGGGAATAAAAACCCAAGATGATAGTCATTCGGAAGATGAAGAAGAAGTGAACTTTGAATAAGAATTCCTTCGTGTAATTGAAGAGATGAGAAAAACTAAAAAACAAAACAGGTTACTAAGGGAAGAGCTTCGATGGATTGAAGAAGCTACTAAATCAAGAGAGAAGGAAGTTTCCAAAAACATCATTGAGTCAGAATAATTGATTATTAAGTTAAAAAATCAACTTCAAGAGACCCAAAGAAAATAATAAATATTGAATAAAGAACTCAGTGAAAAACAACAAATGTGTAAGGTATTGGAGAATGAAATATTTCAGCTAAAAGGGAAACTAGAAAAAGAAGATATTAAATCTAAATTTGAAAACAACTCAAAAATATTGAATAACATTATTAGTAGTCAGATATCATCAAATGATAGGACAGGACTAGGATATGATCACTCTACAAAACAAGAAAATGACAAAATCAGCTATGCATATGTTCTTAAGAAACCCAAAAATAGAAAAGAAACAAAAAACAAGAACAATACCATTTGAAACTATCCCAAATAAACATAAATATGCACCTTCTACTAATGAAAAAGATAACGAAAAGAATAGAATCATTAGAAGGAATCCCTCCAATAGAAATCAATATATCTTCCTAGGTTATTCCTATTCCTGCAAAAAATTTGGACATAAAGCAATACATTGTAAAGCTTATAGAGAGTTCAATACAAGGAATGTTCAAAGATATGGAAATAATAAGGATAATGCAAAAATAAGAAACTATAACTCCTCTCCCTTACAAGAATACAATGTTGAATGTTACAAATTCAACAATTGTGGTCATAAATCTAGTGAATGTAGATTGCCAAAATATGATAAAAGGATAAATATTCTCAATAATAAAAAAGTATGGAAGAAAAAGCTTATATATAGCCTTATATGCAAGAAATTAAGATACCAGAACCGTAGAACCAAAATTACTTATGGTGAACAATATTTTATGTTTATTTTTTATAATTACATAAGATTGACCTGGGTATTCTTTCTAAAAGAAAAATCAGAAGCCTTTGATAAGTTTAAAATATAAAAATCCCTTGTAGAAAATGAAACAGATCTCAAAATTAAATTTCTGACATTAGACAATGGAGGAGAGTTCACCTCTAAAGAGTTCATTCAATTATGTGAAAATCATGATATCAAAAGACAGTTTTCATCTCCCAGAACTCCTCAACATAATGGAGTGGTAGAAAGGAAAAACGAAACAATTCAAGAAGTTGCAAGAACCATGCTAAATGAAGCCAAGATTCTAGAAAATTTTTGGAGAGACACAATCTACACAATAGTCCACATACTTAATAGATCTTAGTTGAGACCCAACCATGAAAAAACCCCTTACGAACTATGGTTTGGAAGGCCAGCATCTGTAAAACACTTTAGAACTTTTGGAAGTAAATGTTACATAAAGAATGATGAAGATAACCAAGGAATGTTTGATCCAAGATATGATGAAGGAATATTCTTAGGATATTTATCTAATAACAAAGCATACAGATTTTATAATCTTAGGCAACTAAAGATAGTGTAAATTTCCAATGTAAAGATAGATGATCTAAAAAAGAGCATATCCCAAGACATTGATAAAAAATATCAGTAAGAAGATGATGATGTAAAATCTCAACAGGAAGGTGATGATGTAGAATCTCAGCAAGAAGATGATAATAATGAAACATTGGAAAGTGAACCACATACTGATGTAGAAGACAATGAAGAAACACCCTTTCCAAGAGCTCCATCAAAAAGAGATCAAAAGAATCATTCTGAAAACCATATTATTGGAGATAAAAGTGTAGGAGTGGAAATAAGAAGGAAACTTGATTTTGACTCAGAACAAGCAATATTATCCCTAATAGAACCTAAGTCATTTAAAGATTCTAGAAAAAGTAAAGATTGGATAGAAGCAATGAATGAATATCTAGACCAAATAGAGAAAAAGTAGACTTGGTAACTAGTTCCAAGACCCAAGGACAAGAATGTGATAGGAACCAAGTGGATCTTCAAGAACAAACTAAATGAAAATGGGGAGATAATAAACAAAAAAGCCAAATTAGTTTGCAAAGGATATTCCCAAGTGGAAATTATTTATTTTGAAGAGACTTTAGCTCCAGTAGCAATACTTGAGGCCATCAGAATGTTCCTGGCATTTGCATACTTCAGAAATTTCAAAATCTATCAGATGGATGTCAAGTCGTCATTCCTTAATGGAAAACTAGAAGAATAATTCTATGTTGAGAAACCAGAAGGATTCATGTTAACATAAAATCAGGACTATGTGTGCAATCTAAAAAAGGCAATTTATGGTCTTAAACAAGCCCCCAGAGCATGGTTCTCAAGGCTTGATCATTACCTGCAAAAAAAAGGATATAAGAGAGGGACTATTGACAACAACTTATACAACAAAATTGAGATTCAAAAGATGATTGTTCTGGTGGTATATGTAGATGACATCATATTTGGAAGTAATCTTAATACACTAAGTAGAAACTTTGCAACCAAAATTCAAGAAGAATTTGAAATGTCTATGTTGGGAGAACTGCCCTTTTTCTTAGGTTTACAAGTAAATCAAATAGAAAATGGAATATTCATTTCCCAAGCCAAATATGGAAATGAAATGTTAAATAAATT
This sequence comes from Picea glauca, assembly GCA_000966675.3. Classification (NCBI taxonomy): domain Eukaryota; kingdom Viridiplantae; phylum Streptophyta; class Pinopsida; order Pinales; family Pinaceae; genus Picea; species Picea glauca. The sequence goes on along the minus strand of JZKD02S1112374.1, from coordinate 176,402 downwards.
CAAAATGGAGGACAGTAAACCTATGAGTACTCGCATGGTCATTGGATGTAAACTAAGCCTAGAAGATGATTCACCAAAAGTGGACTAAACGATGTATAGATCAATGATTGGAAGTTTTCTCTATTCAACAAAAACAAGACCTGATATCATACAGGATGTAGGACTCATGGGGAGATTCCAATATGCACCTAAACAAACTCACTTAAAATAAGTAAAGAGAATATTCAAATATCTTAAAGGCACCTTAGAACTTGGATTATGGTATAAAAAAGTAAATAGAATATTCATATATCTTAAAGGCACCTTAGAACTTGGATTATGGTATCCAAAAGATAAAGACTTCAATCTAACTACATACACTGATGCAGATTGGACTGGTAGTCTCGATGATAGGAAAAACACTAGTGGAGGAGCATTTTTTCTAGGAAAATTTCTAGTAGCATGGTTAAGTAAGAAGAAAAACCCACATCACTATCTACAACAGAGGCAAAATACATTGACGTTGCATCCTATTGCACACAAGTTCTTTGGATGAAGCAAACATTATAAGATTTACAAATAAGATATGATAACTCGATCACTTTTAATTGTGATAACACTAGTGCCATAAGTATCTCTAAAAATATAGTAATGCATTCTAAAACCAAACACATCCCAATTAAATACCATTTTCTAAGGGATCGGATTACCCAAAAAGTAGTTAAAATAGTGTATGTAGACACCAAAGAACAAAATGTAGACATATTCACAAAGCCTTTGCCTAGGAGTACTTTTGAAAATCTTCAACAAAAATTGGGAGTAATTCAAAAACCTCATTAAAAAATATAAAAATTGTGTCATAATAAAAGGGGAACATGGTCAAGGGGAGCATTGCCACAGGGGGAGCGAAGAAATATCCCCTCTGCCATTTCCTTCAAAGGGGGAGGAAATTGATAAGAGAAGAAATTTCAAAGAGAAAAAGGTTTCCATCAATGCCAAAGGGGGAGAATGTTGGACACAGTGATAGGATATTGTCATTGATGTCCAATAGGGTGTAGAAGAACATTAAACCAAAGTTTAGAAGAGAGATTGCACTGCAGAAACGCTATCGTGATTGAAATCTCCACAGTAAAACTCCGAAATAATCGAAGCGAAATCTTGTCCATTGATGTAATTCTCGGGACAAATATAGACCGTCAGATTGAATACTAAAATTCATGGACCTTCGATCATGGAACTGACGTACGTATGTTCATCTCGACATTGACCACTTTGGATAATATCGACCGAAGGAAATTTGCATGAAATATTTTTAGTCGAAGTCGAAGCTCTGAAGTAAAAGTAAGAAATCGGATATAAGGAGCACTTCGAGATCAATGATTGTCGTCAAATCAAGGTTACGTAGCAGTAATCAACTTCGGCACTGAACACTTTACTAAAAACAAGCCAATAACAACTAAGTTTTCCCAAAGGTTGGAGCCCTGAAGTCTCAAAGTGAATGAGGGCCATCATATCTAGGAAATGCATAGTGACCATTGGATGAGGTTAAGCGGGTCTAATGGTGGTCAACTTTGGCACTGACCACTTCAGCGAAGAAGGGTTCAGAACATATGAGTTAACCTGAAGGCTAGTGCCACATTAACAGTGATGTTAGCAAGCTATGTCACTTTGAGAGTATGTCCTCCATGGATATCCAGTTTCTCCTACCAACAACAACCCAAAGAGTCGAAGGCCGAAGTCATGAGTTAACATTTGGTCGCTGATCTAAAATCCTACGAAATATTTCTTGACTGTCCGATCAAGTAAAATGGAAGTATAGAGAAAGCGTGAATCACAAAGAAAGTCTAACCATTGATCTACTTAGGGAGTGTTCTTGACCATTGATCAAGCATAGTGGAAGCATAGCGTAAACGGAGGTGTTAACCAACAACAAGAAGTCGTCACCATTATATGAATTATTTGGTAGGTAAAACTCCAGAGGGATTGAACTACTTCAGAGTTCGAGTATCTCAAAGTCTCAGAGTCATGAATAGTCGAATACCTAAAGAGTGGGAGCTCTTTTGTGCCTAATTCCATGGTCCTAGCTCCTGGAAATGTGAAATTTATTAAGAAGGGAAGTGTTGATATGCACTCCAGCGGAATTTTCTCTGGAAGAGTTGGAAGACTGCAAAGACCAGAGTCCCGAAACGTCAAAGTTCCAAAGTGAATGAGAACCATTCATCGAGCAAATAAAATAAGACCATCTGATATCATATGCGCACTTCGACGAAATGCACTCCATAAGTTTGAATGATTGCAAAGGCTGGAAGTCCCAAAGGATGAAGTTACAAAGTAATGGTAGTTTTCCATCTCAATGTGCAATTAGTACATGACCGTTGATCTTGATAAGTGATTAAGAAATCATTTGCATTAGCACCTGGTCACCACTTGTGGTCGTATGGAATAGAGGTCCTGAAAATTTTCTATGCAAAATTTAACACATAGAATGAGAAATTTATCTCGGTCAAGAAGGAACATTAAACCATATAGGATATAGACTTTGTCTCGGTTTATCTTAAGTAACTCAATACATGCTATGCATTAGAGAGAAAATAAAAAAGCTTAGATCTGATCAACGAAAATTGAGAATGAAATAAAGAACCATGGGATCAAGTTAAAAACAAAATTGATTCATATCAATGATCGATCTATGAACATCACTCTCACTAATTTGAAAATCCTTCATGATAATGTTTGAATAACAATGAAGAAAAAAAATGTTATTATTGTTAATATAAATGAAGAGGTGCGATGGTCAAAAAAAAGGAACACAATGCTTCAAAGCTCACACCATTTGGGAGACTATATAAACAAGGAATAACAATGAAGAAGAGGTGTAAGATCAAAATAGAAGCAGAGTCCAAGAAGAAGAACTGATGATTCTTATGAAGTGAGAGTGGAAGGGAGGAGCACAAAAAGATTATTATCCTTTACTAAGTAAAGTGTAATTTAAGGGAGTTGGTGCTTTCTAGGGTTGGTTCCCTAAATACAAGGGAGTTGGTGTTTCCTAGGGTTGGTTCCCTAAATACAAGGGAGTTCGTGCTTCCTAGGGTTGGTTCCCTAAAGATAAGGGAGTTTGTGTTTCCTAGGGTTGGTGCCCTAAAGACAAGGGAGTTGGTACTTCCTAGGTTTGGTGCCCTGAAGAAGGGGATTTGTGTCTCCTAGAGTTGGTGCTCTAAAAAGGATTGGTGTCCTTCAATATTCTTCATAAAAATCTGGTAATTCCCATTATTTATATTTATATAATTTATTTTACATACAAGTCCATTGTTTATCTATTGTGGTAATTAACAAAATACAAAAATTAATTGCTAATTGTTGAAAAAGGGTAATACTGATTCACCCCCGCTCTCAGTATTCCAACAATAAAGACTTTATTTTCCCTTAGAAATTCTTGTCTCACATAAATTTGTTTCTTTCAATCATGGGCTATGACACCAATATTGCTTTGATACCATGTAGAAAATTAAGAATACATAAATTCATGAGATATCTGGGATATAATATTTTTTTCAAAACTGTAGTCAATTAATACTACAAGTTAGATTAGTGCATTCATAAAATCAGTAATTTTGCTACCAAATTGACCTTAAGTATGTGCTATCCCATAGCCTAGGGATAACTAAGTATATTATGTCCCGAGGCCCAAAGGTCCTATACATGGAGTACGGAGAGCCAGATCAACTTGAGAATGGCCCTGGAGGGCCCATCCTTTTCTTCTTTAGTGCCTCCACTTTGTCAGTAGCAACAAAATTCGTCACATCAGCTTGGTCCTACAGTAGAAATGGGTATTTCTGCATGAGGTAATGAGTCCAGGTATTATGGTATGTTTCACTATGATTCTCAAAAACATTTGAACATGTGCATTTAATTGTTTTTGCTTCTAACGTGTGCTTGGACCTTATTCCTTTCCACTTGACCACACCTGGGGGGAATGATAGGTTTCCCTAGTAAGATAGTACCCATAGGGTTTGATTTTCCACTGGGGGGATTCATGAAAGGTCATCATCCGTTCCAGCCATACTTACCACTTTCCATCTTTTTCTCGCTCATCCATCCCATACACTGGTCTAGGCATTCGCTTGGCCAAATATCAAAGGGTTGTACCTTACCTTGTGGGAAGAAGGGGCTAAAGGAACAGAGGGTAAAATTAGTTGGCAAAAGATAAAAGCTAAAAGAATGAAACCTTGAGATGCTTTGCCCAGGGATCCCCGAGAAAGAAATAAAAGGATTCTCAGCAAGAAACAAAGGGACCCATAAAAATAATAAGTCAAGACCTAATTGGAGGATACAGGGTCTCATCAAGAGCCAACATATTAGGTATATGGGCATGTAATGGTATGACACTACCATTCATTTGGTCACCACGCTAGGGTAGCGGATCTTAGTGGCATAGACAAGAGAAAGGGGGTCTCATCACAATCCATCCTTCTCATTTCCATGAAATGCTTGTGGGTAACATTTCCACCATTGGTCACCACGCCAGGGCAGTTTCCCCCAACTAATCTCTTGAAAGAAAAAGAAATAAAAAATAAAATATAAAAGGCATTAATGGGCTTGGAAACATTTGCATCCATGACAAGGTGCAACTGGCCCTTTTTAGAGGCACCCACCGGTAAGCCATGCATTTCCCTGTTATCACTGCACCCATTGCTCAGACATCCCCTACCACCTCATCCACTCACATGTCCTGGATTTGACTTCACCTGGGAACATCCCACATCCAATGAGCATTAGCCCAATAGGACGTCCTATCGTCCCCTCCAAACTTCTCTTGTAGAATAACATAACGTCTTTGAGCACTTGTCCAGGTAAAAGGGGTTTCATACACATGTTTAAATAACTTGATGATTATATTTGATTGACCTTGTTATGATCCCTGTGACTTATGATCCCATGGACGGCGTAATTTTTTATGTTACAGGGCCACACTCGATGGATAGGTACATATGGGGAGATGATTAGTTTGGACCTCCATAGGGTTAAAATCCCACCAAATGGATGTTGTGACCCCAGCCAGGGGTAGAGATAGATTAGGGGTTTACACCAAAGAGAGAGGAGGGCATTCCACTAGGGACAACCCGGTAGGCCTAGACCCAGGGGGGTCTTGCCCTTTTCACCTTGATGTAGGCCTTGAAAGGCCCATGATGTCACCTAGGTCACCCATGACATCACCCAACGTTTTGGATACTTCGGAGGCAGTTGTGTGCCAAGTGGCACATGTGGCATGATCCTGAGGCCCAAGGAGGCCTAATGCTTTTCTCCAAGAGGCAAAGGTTGCCCTAAAAGGGCCTAACGTCACCCTAAAAGAGCATGACGTCTTCTTTGCAGCTTGATTTAGGGTTTAATTGTGACATTTAATGTAAGAACTAGATATTATGTGTAACAGGCCATGCCAGCCTTTTTGACCTAATTATGGTCATTAGTATTGTATAAATAAGGGTTTAAACCTTTGCATTATTCATAATATTTCATTCACACTTGTGAGGACTGAAATTTTCACCTATCTAGGGTTTCTTGGCTGAAATTTTAGGCACACTTGTTGAGGAAGGTTAAATTTGGAGTATCTTGGCAAGTTTCTTGGTGGATGTGTTCAACTAGGGATTTTCTTGATGATTCTTGATGTATGTAAGTGATATTTATGCAATTATTCTTAATTGAATGGTTATAGTCTTATTTATCTTTCATTTACATTCAAGATTATGAAATTACTTGATTAAACTCTAGGAAGACTATCACATGTTGTTGTCCTAGCATAAAAAGCCTTCACCTACTAGAACTTGTCAAAAGGCCATTTTTCTTGACGCATTTGCTAGGGCCTTTCCATTGCAACACCCTAGTCTTACTTTCTCCATATTAGATGATTTTTCTTCATCATTGAGTTAAAGAGGGAGGAAACCTACTAAGGCCTAGGGTTACCTATACCTTAGTAGCTAGTTTCCCCTAGGGTTTGATAATTGGAGCCTTGGGTTACCAACACTCCAATCCATCAATCTCTCTGGTCTTTGACTCCCTACTATCATTATTTCTCTTCAACATTTTCTGCCACATCATTGGCTCCATTTTCCCTAAATCACTAGTCTAATTCCTCTTTTGAGTAATTGATCAAAACAACCATCAAAACTTATACTTTGATCTGCCTACTAACCATTTATAACACTAGAATAGCCTAACCTACTAACACTATTTTTGTTGTTACTAAAGTGAGCTACAACCATTACTTGCAGCATTAAAAGATCATAAAAGCAATTGAAAATTTTGATTAATACATTGTCTCGTTTGCTTCTAATGAATGCTAGTATTATGATTTCAATGGTTGAGGATTATTTAGTCAATTTGAATTCATTTAAAGGCATGTAATGTGAAGTATTTCATCATCAATATTTGTTTTTATAACATTTTGTTTACTTCATCATTATCAACTAATTGCTTCATTTGAGAAAGTCTATGGTTTTATGAAGTGCTAACCAGCAAGTGTACTTGCAAATATATATAGTTTATTGTTGCTTTGTTCCAGGCAGGTACACTTTGATATATTATCATTTCAATGGTTATAAAACTAGGACTTTCTGATCGGTACTGACTTGTGAGAGGAGATCTTTTTATTAGCCATTTTGACCTTGCCTTCTCAAACCCCTAGGTCACCGGGGACGTCTTCCCTGGGCCTACCATCCTAAATAGAAAGAGGAATCCTATTGAGGTGATAGCGATAGGATACCCTCAAGTTACGCCAATTTTCTCTCCTTTTACCTTTCCTCTATCAAAGTACAAATTGCGCGATAATAGTATGATCACTTGATTCTAATAAAACTTTGTAAACCTATAGTTCACCATTTCACATACTATTACCTTTATTACATATTAAATCTTCTTTATTGAACTTCGACTACTAGTAATAGAGTGCTAATACTCCAACACAATAACAAATAAAAAGTTATTTTTACCTTTGTCTTCATTTTCTTGCATTTCTACAAAAGAGTACTATAACATTGGGAAAAACAAGGGAAATATGACATATTGTTGTTATCATAAGAAATTTGGTCACACAAATGTGAATGTGTTGTGTTACACATAAAGAAGCATGAAGCTATCTTTTCCAAATAAAAACAAGATGCAATACCCGTCTTTCCCTAGCTTGTAATTAATCATTACTTATGATTACCATGCCATGGCATGAGAACAATGTAAATGTATTATTGTTTATATTTCCAACAAATGACTTCGGGGTTGAAGCCTTGAAGTACTATCCATGATACCACTAGAGGAAAGAGTGAGGAAACCTATAGAGGGGGTTCATCATTCCAAGATGACCCAATCCTCTTTGCTGAAATATTTGATCTAAATAATAAGCCCCATCCTGATCCAAAGGAAAAATCAATTAATGAGAAAATGACTGGTGGTTGAACAACCAACTACCGCAATGAATGGAAGAATGGAGGGCTTAGCTGAGAATACAGAAAATTGTCATCCTGAAGTGCCATAGAGTGCAGTATTCTTGCAGGCCCAAATTGACCCAAGTTCCTTCTGGTAGAAAAAATAAGACATGTCCATAACCTTCATAGGAAAGGAGAAAAACACCTAAGAAGAAGAATATACACACGAATGGTTCTGAGGATGATTAAGAAAGAAGAAGAGCATGTGAGGCTCTCTAGTTTAGAAGAAGAACTGAAAAATTAATTTGTTCTGGTTATGGGAGAGACTGGACCGTGTTTTTATAATTAAACTGATAAACTAAGATACATGATTGAGTGAGTGATCATGGAAGGCTGCCTTGTTTGGTGGACAGAAAACTAGATTGCTAGCATCTTGTGGGAAAAGGAGAGTGACCTCCAAGATTTTGTAGAAGACATGAGGAAAGGAGATAACTCCCTGGTGATATTATGCCTTGGAACAGGGGTGGTCAAAGTGACAGAGTGGATGCATATGAGCCTAGGGTTGGGTGGAAAGGAAAACACCCACAGTCATTTAGTCAGATATCAACCGTAAGAGAAAAGTATTTCATAGAATATGTATAATTGAATTGAATTGCATGATTGAATGATTGTATTTGCGTTATACATATACATCCTGGATATATAGGTATGATGGAATAACATTGTATCTTATTTGGATGCTATATAATTGTGATTTGGATGACCTGGCTGACTAGAAATTCGAAGTAAAGTTTGAATATCATATCCCATAAATGGATTTTTGTTTTAAATCCTGTTTAGCCAAGGAGTAATGTTACTAATGGGTTTTAAATGAAATTGGGGAAAATGGAAAGTGACCCCCTGTATAAATCTGTATATGTGTTAGTCCTCCAACATATTGTCTAAGGATAAAATCCATGAATATAGAGTCGAGACAAACTCTATAGGACTATTCTGAACTAGTCCATCCCTCTAAATCCCTCTTCCTATAATAGAATTCTAGTCATGTAAATGGAAGGTGCTTCCTTCCAACCATTCTTCCAAGTAACCATAGGTTTGAGTCCATGAATGTAACCAAATATTTTGTAATATTTAAGAGGATAGCCCTCTGTTTCTTGTCAAAGTTTCATATGAATAGGACACTGGAACCTTGCGCTACACTCAAAAGGAGCTAGACTATCTGGGCTTCAAGACCTTGGAGGTCCGAGACTCTAAGATATTAGAACTTCACAACACTCTAATATTGTTGAAGGAAACCTGTCGACACTGTAACTAGAGAGTTGACCAACAACTAGCGATTTCTTATCAGTTATCGTCGGATTTTCCCTATAATTAAACCTTGACCAACTTTTTGATTGTGAAGTAACACGAGCCATCAATCTAAGAAACATTGGGATCTTTCCTGACCATTGGATATAAACTATGGTCAATTCAGTGTTGACTCACTCCGGGAGAAAAAAGGTGTCAAATGGATAGAACCCCTGAATGTCGAAATCATGAAGTAACATGGGTCATAGATCTAACGATCTTTCAGGATCCTTCTCGACCGTTAGATCGAGTATAGTGGAAGGATAGAGTAAGCAGTAACATCAAACGACAACAAGCAATCATCCCTACTTTATGACCTCTCTAGTAGGTAACCCTTCGGAGAATTATTGGGTTAAGAACTGTAAGGGACACAAAGTCATGAAATCCCACCAACTGTTAGATTGTGGGGAAGAATTTTGGAGTGATACGATCCATTGATATAAGGATCCATTGGAAAACTTTATCGACCGTTCGATCAACTAGTGGAAGCACAATGTAAGTGCTTCGACGAAGTACTACTCTGAGAAATGTAAGACACAAGGGGTGAGAACATCCTGAAGGTCGAAGTACATGGCAAGTAATTCCAATATGTTGGGACTTCGAGGCTCTGGTATATTTGATATGTTATTGCATAGGCCAAACGTTGAAGTGCCAAAGGTCGGAGTACGTGGTGGGAGTTCTAGAACTTTGTAACTCTAGGACTTTGGGAAAAACTCAAGGATATAGGATGGTGGTTTAAGAGATGAAGTTTTGAAGCATTGAAGTTCCCATGTTGAAGTGTCCAACCCCAATTGGACAAGCCCACTTATGCTATGGTGATGCGGCGTGCCTTGATAATTCCACGTGGCGTCGTGGGATTGGTCGTAAGTTAGGTGTGGTACCCCCACCACTTGTCAAGTCTAAATAATGTGTTAAGTGAGAATAAATATTAGCCTTCAAAAATTTAAGGGTGGAAAGAGTTCAACCATGGATCCCAGTGAGGAGAGAGACGTCGGGATTTCGGGTCTCTAGGGATGTTTTCAAATCTTCAAAAAATTGATGAAGGGTCAAAGGCCCGGTATACGCAAAGACTAGGAGATACTCCCTGCAACCAACAACCAC
>JZKD02S1112374.1:125215-147782 GCA_000966675.3 Picea glauca | reverse complement strand
GGACAATACATATTATATTACATCAATCATCAATCAATCAATCCTTTGACATCAATCAATCACTTGACATCAATCAATCAAACCATTGGCATCAATGACAACATGATCTAACAGGTTATGGGGAGAGGTACATTGCCAATGAATCTACACTATTTGGGAGAGAACCCAATTGGGAGGCATTTGTAGATGCCCTAAAGGAGGAGTTCTATCCTATCAGAAACTATGATGACCAATACATGAGATGGACAACTCTACGTCAGAAAAGAGACCAGACAGTGTCAGAGTACACCAACATCTTTCATACCTTGCGCTCAAATTTGGGTATTAAAGACTCTAAGCAGCACCTGGTTTTGAGGTACCATAGTGGTCTACACAGGTACATCCAAACGAAGATGGATTTCTTAGACATCTCCTCACTGCGAGATGCTTATCGATATGCAGTCAAAATTGAGCAGAAATTCCAGTACAAGAGTAAGTGGGAGAAGCATGGAAAAGGAAAATCTAACTCACATATTGAAGGATAGAGAAAGGAAGGCCAACCTCAAGAGAGCTAGTCCCAGATGCAGGAAAATAAGGGTAATGGCAAGTATAATAAAGACACTGAAAAGTGGTGTGATTTCCAAAACAAACCTTGTCACAACACTGATGAATGTCACTCAATACAATCATTGGTGTTTGAGCTCAAATACAAAGAATCGAACCCTAACTTGGACCTTGATTCAGAAAATAATAAAAGGATACAGATCTTTGATGTAGAACCCATTGCTATTATCGCAACTGCAACAATCCAACTAGAAGAGGATCGTGAGGAGGGGGAACAACTCTTCCATTAACAAATGTGGATAAAGGGGACCCCATTGCTTTATTGTTGATAGAGGAATCCAAAATAACATCATCTAAATAGAGGTTTTCAAGCAGTTGGATTTTCCAGCACAACCACACCTGCAACCATACAACATTGGGTGCCTTCACTAGGGTCAAGATATTCGTGTCAGCCAGCAGTGTTTCCTATCCTACGACATCAATCCCTTCAAGGATGAGGTATTATGTGATGTTTCCCCACTGGAAGTATGTGATGTTCTATTAGACCAGACATATATTTGGAGGAGTCATGTTTTTTATGAGTCTCAACCCCGTAGCGTCATTGTTACTCTGGGTTTCAGCTATACAGGATACCATAGGTAATTCTAACTATTTTCCCACCAAAACAATGCCACAAAGTAATGTCTCATACTACAAAGTTTAGACTCTTCACAATATGATCAGAAGGTGAACACAAGGACACTACAGCCACTACAGCCTCAACCCGATACCTTTCTATATTGCAGAAGGAGATCGATAATATTGTATAAGAGTACCAAGATGTTATTGTTGCACCTATGGGGGTGCCTCCACACTACCTAGTCAAGCAAGGTTATAAAAGAACCCCTCATACTCCACCTACGGGGGTGCCTCCACACTACCCAGTCAAGCGAGGTTATAAAAGAACCCCTCATACCCTTCAGGATACATATTCACTGATAGAGTCCTCCCACACTTAGGTAGAACATGCAGCTAGATTGGTTGAACAGATCCAACCCCTCTAGCAACAGGTTCATGACAACCTTGAACAAGCTAAGAAGGACAGCTCCTTCAACAAGGCAGGCAACACACCAAGCTTCAGTTTTAGGAGTATTCTCCCCATATCCCATGGGAACTTGACACAATGGGGACCATTGCTTCATAAGGGGGGAGGAATGATCTATATGGATCTCGGTGGCCATCCACCTTTTCCACCGAATCACCATTTTGAGCCTGTGGTTTTGATAAACCATGATATTCACCCTTTTGATGGGGAATGGAATGTAATGTCATCTTCATTTGTTAATTACAGACATCATGTAATGATTTCCTACTGTTCTTATGTAAATGCCTACAAAATAGCTTTAATGCACTGGATCCCATTATATCTCCATAGTTAAGCGCGCTCAGAATATAGTAGTTTTTGGATGGTTGACCGCCTGGGAAGTCTTAGAGTTTTACATGCCTATGGAATTCTATAAAATTTTTCCAATTTATCCCACATGCATCTTTGGAATTATTATCCTCTCACTCTCTCATATATAAGTGAGGTCAAGGAGGCCCTTTTAGCATGCAATGGAGTGTGATGTAAATCTTGTTGCGAATGAAGCGTATCCAATATCTCTTTCTTTTCAGAGATAAGCTACCCCATTCTGCTAGTTTGTGTTCTACAATGTTTTTCTCTCTCTTGTTTATTAATAAAATTTGGGTTTCACTATATTTCTATGTTCTCCACATTATCTCTATGTATTTCCTTGTTATATATCGGTTATATTTTTTCTTCATGTCGTTCTCAAAATAATCTGGATCATTCTCTTTGTTCTCCTCCTTAGGTTTGTACTTCATTAGAGAGGGTTTATGCATCTTGTGTTTAACCCTGCTTCTATTCTCTTACTAAATAATTTGTTTTTTTCCTCTAGGAAAGAGATGGCGTGGGAACTCTTTCTTTTGTTATTGTTACTTGTACTTTCAAATCCCATTGACCTATTTTGGTCATTAGTGGACATTATAATTACAATTCATTTATTTTTTAGGTGTTGAGCAGGTTCAATTGTCTCCATGTTTAATATTTTATTCTAATAAAACTACAAAGATATGACTCTTTAGCATAGAGCATATGTAATGTTTTCACTCTTAATCAACCAATTTATTCAATATTTGTTTATTGCAATTCTCTTGTTTACACATACTTGCATTCCTAGATACAATATTTGTGACCTCAAGCATGAGCTCAAACCTACTTAGTTTACCCTCCAGATGGCTTGGTACATTCTCAGGCTGCTCACTACATCATAAAGTGTATTTATATCATGTTTGGTTTATTTACCATGACTTTGTTGGATGACCTAGAAGAACTAGTTTTATTATCTTGGTTACTGTCTACAACACCTTTGTACAACATGAACCCATATATAAGCTAATAAAATCATGTCTAACCAATTGTCTCCAAGTTATACCAATTTATTCCTCTTTTATGAAGATATACCACTTAACATATTATGGGATGTTCTTTTTATATGCCAGATTGGGTACAAAACTTGTCCCATACAAAATATTCAAGATAGTTAGCTACCCAAAATAATGCCAATGATGCAAGCACATTAGAGTCGAAATTCAAAGAAATATATTAGTTCATCGTCAACAAGAAAACAAGAATAGCATCCATCCATATTTGGTGTGGGTATGATCTCGAAGGAAGCTTAAGTGGATTTTGTGGACATGTATGAACACTTCTTTGTGTGCCTTAATGGTGAGACGGTATAGTTGTCATGGTATTATTCCAAGAGGATTTGAATAAGGCTTCTTTATTGTATGCTCAAAGTGGAAATTTTGTTAGGCTTCATGCTCTTGGGGAGTTTTGTTAGCTATTTTGTACAAAAAATTCCCAATATGTACACAAATGATGTTATTAGTAGTTAAGGTAAGCATTTTATAGAAAAATAAATATTTAAAAACTAAAAAAAATGGAAGTCTTGGAATATTAAACCCAAAGAATGCACAATACTGAAATGTCTCTAATGTAGAGCTATACTTAATTTCCGGGATTCATAAAGAAAATATCCAAATTATGTAACGTTCTTAGTTTCCTTCTTTGCCTTATTTTAGAAGTACTCACAATATTTAGCAAGGAGGTGTCATCGACTATTTTGTTTCACCTTATATGTAAAACATTGTACTTGAAGGTAATTATCATTCTAGATTTCATAGGATGTTATGTAGTATTTACAATTTTTACATGAAAAATCACAACCGACAGTAATGAAACATGATTTATACCACTGCAATATATCAAGTACCAACAAAAATTACAGTTTACCAATATGATATGTGTTATCTCCATTTTGTGGGATAACTAAGGACATGATGTCTTGAGGCCCTTAGGTTGCATATATGGAGTGCCAAGAGACCACATGACTAGAATTGTCCACTTGCACATATGTAAGCCTGCTCTATCACCACATTCTGATCCATTTTCAGTGCATCGACCACATCGACCAGCTTCCAGAATGCAAATGGTTCTTGCTCCATGTGGTACAAATCAGGCATTTAAACATGTTGTATTTAAGTTGTTTTTTATTATAGAGTGCATGCTTGGACATTATGTTTTTGACCTTGTTTCACCTTGTGAGTGTCATAGATTTCCTAGTAAGTGGCCAACCTTTGGGGAAGGTTTGCGACTGGAGGTCCCTTAATGGGTTGGGATACCATTCCCGACCCTACTTACCACTTTCCACTCATTATATTCCCATCATATTGTCCTCTTCTAGGCCCTTTGACTTTAGTGACCCAAGAAGGGCATGTACCTCATTTCATGAAAAGAATGGGTTGAAGGCCCAGAGGGATTGATATTGTCTAAAAATATTAAATCTTAAATATAGACCTTCCATATTCTTCTCCCAGGTATCCCCAAGAAATAAATGAAACACTTCTCTTTAAGAAATGGGGGACCTACAAAAATAAGAGATAGTGAATGATCAAGGGGATAGTTCGAGGATGGGAGGTCTCATCACAAGTTGACCTATCATGATCATGGGTATTTAATAGTATGACATTACCATCGTATAGTAACCAAGCTAGAGTAGTGGTTCTCAGTTACACAACTAAGATAAAGGGGGTCTCATTATGAGAAAGCCTTCTCATTTCCACAAGGTATTTGTGAATGACATTGTTTTTATTTGGACACCATGCCAGGACAGTGGCCCTTAACTTGTTCCTTAAAAAATGAAATAAATATAAAGAGAAAGGACGAGCTAATAAGAAATAAAAATAACAAGATGGGCTTGGAAAAAGTTCATCGCAAACAAAGGTGTCACACACCCTCTACAAAGATACCCATAAATGAGATAATACGAGCCATTGTATGTCAATCATTGACCCATGAAGTCTAAATCCATTTACACTTCATCATCCATTACATAACCTTGAAATGCCATCCTTGGGAGCATCCCCTACTTGAGAGTTTTCATCTACCCAATAAGACTTTTATGACACCCCTCCCATACTTAAACTTGGTCAATTGTATAGGGTATTTGAGAATTTTTTAATTTGATGAGGTATTTTTTATGCACATGCTTATGTGCCTTGTTTATTATATGTGGTTTGCACTTGTCATGATATATTTGACTTGAGATATTTGGAGGGCGTACCCTTTTGTTTTGCAGGACCTTGCTTGGTGGCCAGTGTTGGGAGAACAAGCCTAGATTGGGCTTCCATGGGGAAACAATCCCACAGGTTGGATGTTGTAGGCCCACACATCGGATCATAGAGACATGCCTTTGGAGGATTACATGTAATCATGGAGGATCTTACCCAACCCCTATTACCCAAACGACTTGGCTAGGAGAGTTAAAATGTCACTTTTTGAGGCTTGACATCATGCTTGAGTGGGTTTGGTGGTGATGGGGTTATTGCACATTGACACTTGGCATGATTTGACTGGAGGATAAATGGAATGACTCTAGCACATGAAGAGGAGGCTCAAGGATCCCCAATGACCTATTTCTTCTTCTCCAACGACTTGGAAAAGTGTCAAAACATCCCCTAAAGGGGTGACACCATCTTACTTTTAGGGTTTCTAATGTGTTAAAGTAAAAATTAAATATTATTATTTTGTTCAAGGGGTCAGATAAGGGTTTTTGACCCCTAATATTATTTTCTACCCTTGCTAAGTGGACAAACTATGTTTTAGGACTTTTGTATAAATATAGATAATGTGAATCTCATTTCATAACATAACTCTCCCATTGTGAGAAGTACTTGGCTGAAATTGTCGCTATTCTTGGGAATTATGGTGTTTCTCTCTTGTGAAAGTGTTTTATGGTGCTATATTTTTGTGAATGGATGAGGAGGAGTGATGCAAACCTCTTGGATGATTGTTCTCTTGATTCTTATGGTGAATTTGCTTGGTGAAACTAGGGTTTGATCTCTCTCTCTCTCTCTCTCTCTCTCTCTCTCTCTCTTGGAATTGGTAAGGAAAAATATGCATTGTTAGTTATTTCTTTCTTTGTCTTGGTTATGGTTTTTTGAAACCCTAGGAGGAGTATGTTGCATACAACCTCCATTAAGCTTCATTTGATTTTCTAAAATTTACAAGTTATTTTTCAAGGGTTGCTAGTAGGAATATGAGTGTGTATACCCTCTTAGAGTTACCCTAAGTTTGATTGGAATACCCTACAAAGTAAAATTGATTACATCCCTAGGGTATTTTTTGATATAACTCTTTATTTTAAAACTCCATTTACCCAATTTTAAAGGCACTAATCTGAATATTTTGCATTGGAGAAATAAATAGTTGCATTGGGAAAAGTGATTTTCGGTCATTTCAACTTTCTGCAAGCTAGGTTTTGTTCCTTATGCCTTGAGCACCTCTCAACCACTAGGGAATCCCATATAAAGGTTTATTTCTTTCTACTGTTATAAAATTTAATCTTCAGCCATTAGGGTTTCATAAACCCTAACATTTTTTTACTTATAACTTGTTTTTCAACCGTCACAATTAGCTAAGAGTTTACCACTTTTATCTACTTGGTCTAGCACAACTTTTGGGTGGATTCTTTGTGAGTTTTGGTGGTTGAATTTAATGAAGTAACAAAAATTTATCTACAGCCACAAGGCTTCAAAATGTTTATGCAAACACCTTTTATTACAACATT
Source organism: Picea glauca (assembly GCA_000966675.3). NCBI lineage: Eukaryota > Viridiplantae > Streptophyta > Pinopsida > Pinales > Pinaceae > Picea > Picea glauca. Next base: position 141,069 of record JZKD02S1112374.1, on the reverse strand, counting down.
CTTTCATTGCTAAAGTCTAGTGCTATCTTACTTAAGTTGATCTAGTTGTTTTCTAGTTTACCTCTTGCTCTCTCAACTAGAATTTTAGCAACTTGTTTTGCAGAATTCATTATCATTTTATTGTTGATATATATTTTTAGTGACTTCTCACATTAGGGACAACAATCTTAACTTTCTTGTTCATCATATACTTGGGCTTGTATTGTTGTTTTCCTTATGTCTTGGGAAGGTACAATCAACATTCGCAAGGTCTACTACTTATTGGAAACCCTTGGCTAACATAAAGACATTCCTCAAGCCTTTATCCACACATATAAACTTGACAACATAGATATTCCATGGTTTGCAAACCAAGGCCTCAACAAGAGGCAAAGGGCCCTGATACTTTGAAACCAGTTGGATGTTCAATATATAAGCTTGGTTCTTTCCATGCCAAGAGCCTCACAGAGAAGATAAGTGTCCCCAACGAGATAAGGATCCTTCCAACAGATTGAAATTCAAGGATATGATATGTGGTTTCCAAGAGGAAGAAGTCACACAGGAACAAATCAACATAGCCAACAAACATGGAGAAAGAGAGGGGAAACTTTGAGCCTGAAATCAGTTGACAGATGATGAAAAGAAGGAGTTGAGAAAGAGGGAATTTTTTACCTACACCATAAGGAATAAAGCTTCACCCCCTCCTTTACATCCTGTCACTCCCACTCCATCAGCAGAGAAGGTGGCCCCACCAGCACCACCTCCAGTACATGATTTTCCTCCTAAGACAACTCCCATAGATGAGATTCAATTGAATATAGTTGTTGAAACCATGTTTGGAAAGATGAATATGATGGTCCTGGTAACAGATATGTGAAAGATACCTTCTATAAGAAGGGAAGTCTTTAATTTATTACAAGTACTGACCGAGAAGGAAGAACATCCTATCATTTTTAACACTATGTATCTCGATCGACAAAAGGAAAAAAACCCTCCCTTCTATCTTTCATTAGGAATGAATGGCCTCTGCTTGAAAAACTATATACTTGATTCTAGGGCCTCTGCAAATGTCATGTCATTGAAGGTTATGGAAAAAATTGGTTTGAAGACAACCAAAACCTATGTAAATGTATGTGGCATTGATTCTAAAAGGGTCAATGTTTATGGGTTATGTGAGGACGTTGAGGTATTTTTTATTGATTTTCCACATATCAGCCTCCTCACAAACATAGTGGTGATCAATGTTCTATATGCTTGGGCGATGCTCTTATCTACGAGTTGGTATATTTCCCTTAGGGTTTTCCTTAGAAGAACCTTATCGATGGACACATTCCCATGGGAGATGGCACTTTTGAGGTATTATACAGTCGAGAGAGAGTTGACAAGCATGTCAATGATCCCAATGGTCCTGACTACACAAGTGAAGATGAGATTGATGAAGTCCTAGAAACCATTGAATACAATCCATAGGAATTTCTCTTTATGTAGGAAGACACCATACATATGCTCCTCCCAAGAACAAATGAATACAAAAAGAAACTTGCAAAGTTCCAAGGGAAATATCCAGAGTCTATCCAAATTATGAAGACAGAAGATGAAGAATGGGAATAAGCCATCAAAAGAATGGTCAAAGAAGAGCCTCCTTTCTAGATTAGTTTTCATTAGGATTTTGATGTATATGGACGAAGGGTGATAGAAACACCCTAGATTTTAGGATTTATTGTTTCAGTGTAGGCATAGTTATACCAGGATATGTTGCGGTTCTCATGCACTCTATGGATAGCACATGTCCCCAAGTAGGAGCCAGACGTTATCCCCATTTTGTGGGATAACTAAGGAGATGATGTCTTGAGGCCCTTAGGTTGAAAATATGGAGTGTTGAAAGACCACATGACTAGTAGTGTCCACTCGCACATACAAAATACCGCTCTATCACAACATTTTGATCCATTTTCAGTGCATCCACCACACCAACCATCTTCTAGAAGGAAAATGGGTCTTGCTCCATGCAGTACAAGTCAGGTATTGTGGGAGGTAATCACACTAATATTTGAGGCATTTAAACATGTTGTATTTAAGTTTATATTGATTATAGAATTCTTACTTGGAAATTATGTGTTTGACCTTGTTTCACCTTGGTGCATTTCATAGATTTTCTAGTAAGTGGCCAACCTTTGGGGAAGGTTTGTGACTGGGGATCCCTTAATGGATTGTCGTACCATTCATGACCATAATTACCACTTTCCGCTCATTACATTCCCATCATATTTCCCTCTTATAGGACCTTTTACTTTAGTGACCCAAGTGTTAACACTCTGTAAATTTCCTAGAGGTTGTTCGGAAGAAGAAATCTACAAGAGGTAACTTTATCCAACCTCTTTTGAAGCTGGGATATAGACCTTCCAACTTCAGAGAGGGATCTCTCGATATGATTTAGATATGTTTCAAATTTTTAAATATTAGGCTAGATGAATAAATAAGTTGGTTTTGTTGTCGTAGTGTTTGTTGAGTTGGTTGAGATAGTTTACACATCCATTGGGCTATGGGATCCGCGTTGTAAAGATGAAATCCAAACCAGAAAAACAAAGGAACCTTTCACAGGGTGAGATAATATAATCACTGGATTCTTTGGTAGCATAAATGAGAAATAGCAGAAAAGATGAGAAAGACAATTACAACAAAGAAGCAGTTAAGAATTTCTTTATTGTAAAATGAGAAGATAAACACTTAAATATTTTGAGTCAGAAACAGGGTATACGAGATAAATCCCGCAACGTTCATTACTCCTAAAGATTAGATTTAGAAAATAGTATGATAACAAAGTGAGAATAACATTTAACGTAGAGAGAAAAACATCACTAGTGAATACACACAAGAATCCTGTAAAAGTGCCTCTTTGTATTGATGGTAGATCTCTTCAAAAATATTACAGTCTGATAGCTTGCAGGGCATGAGGATCAACAACCCCCAATACTTCGAAAGATGAAGTATTTATAACTCAAAATTACAAAACAATCCTGTCATCAAAGATCAGGACGTGGTAAATCTATTTTTAGCCTAACTAACTTAACAAATTTCAGAAATCTAGGAACTTCTTGATGATGTGTCACAACTGCGTGTTGTTTTCTGGGTGGACCATTGGTGAGGCCTCTGCATGACCTCATCTGATTGGACAAATGGGCTGGGACAACTCATCTTCTAATTGATTAGATCACAGAGTTCTTCCCATCGAAGATGACTGGGCATGTTGACTTTGAGTAGCCTTCGATAAACTTCATCCATTTCTGTGTATTTGGCGAAGGTAGGTTTGGTGATGAAGATGTATCGAATCTCATGTTGAATACTGATGTCCCACTAAAGCGCATCTAGAAATGCCTTGCCAGTGATGTTGCCTTGAATTCCTGAAAACTTGGAACTATCCTTAGCCACATTGGCCAGTCTCTTTTTGTAGTCTGGGAGTGTCATCAATTTGTCATTGATTACCTTCAGACCAGGAAGACCTTTCTTCTGTAGAGCCTCAATCTTACTAAAAAGCATTTGTACCCCTAGGTCCATGGCCTGAACCTTTTCTTCCAGCTGAAGCATTAATCCTCTCTTGGTCAAAACTCTTTTGACCTCAAGGATGGTCTATGTTCTATCTTCAATTTTCATCTCTTCCAGCTCCTCCCTGGTCTTAGAATTTAGGAACTTGATGATTTCATTAGCCTGTGTGGGCATCTCTCCCAATTCTGATATGATCTTCTCAATGGTCTGTTTGCTTCTCTGCACCAACTCATTTTTCTCAAACATGATATGTATCATTGGCCATATCTCATTCATAGACTTGGTGATGTCTGTCCAAACACTTTCTTTAACTTCGGCCAGAGTTTTACCTACCACTGTTTGCTTCTGGAGCTGTTGTAACTCTTGTTTGAGCTGGTCTGACACCTACTTTTCCTTGGAGAGGCTATTCTGATAGGAATATTTGAGTTCCTAAAGGTTCTCAATCTCCTTTTTGAGCTTGTTAATCTCTGTTTCCTGCAGGTTCATCTTTTCCATAGATTTAGCCAATTCAGTTGTCTTTTCCAGGGATGTCAGTGGATTTGCGAATGGGACTTCTATTACTGACACGGTGCTCACTCTCGGAAGTGTAATTACACTCAATGGAATGACTTCCATTGGCTTCAGTTGTTCTTTCTCTTTTACTAACTTCTCCATCTCAGCTTCCATTTCCTTTAGTTGTGCATTATGCTCCATGAGTAGTTTGAGCATTCATCTTTTTCTCCTTCTTTCTCTGCTATCTCCTTCGCCTGTGAATCCTCTATTGGCAGCAGTTTCAGTTGTTTCCTTAAGGAGGCTATGTCATCATTTTTCTTCTTAATCATCTCCTCGGTTGCTTTCACATTCGAAGGATCGTAACCGATCTTGAGGACCAGTTCTTCCAAAGTCTTGATCATGTTGTCCTTGGCAAAGGATGATATCTTTTCCAACTTCAACTGTGTTTGGATGTTGCTCAGGGACACTTGCAATTTGGACGCAGTCGTGGAAGCATGCGCCAACATATAGAAAACCATCTCTCTTGTTTCCTTATGAAGATCCATCTGATCGATAGGATGCACATCCTTAGTTTGGAATTCAAAGGTGTCCCTTTTGTAATCAGTGATTACATTTGGATATGGCACCTGTGCTTGGAGGAATGCCATATGCATTCTTCCCTTATCAGTGTCAAATGCCAATAGCAGCCTATGTTGTGTAGTTGACGTCTGCTTCCAGAACTGGGTGCAAGTGTTGTTGGTCGGAGTCTGATTCTTTTTCTTGACCATATTGTATTTTTCAAAGATGCTCAGCTTCGGTCCTACCTTGCCTGGCTGGGTGGTTGGTGGAGTATCTGTAGATTTCTTCAGCAACGCTGAGGTTATGATATGCTGGAGGCTTGCACTAAGGGGCGGCTTATCAACCTGGGTCACTGTAGTAGATGGGATTTCCTTTTTCCCAGTTGGGTTGGGAGCTGAACTAGTTCTAGACCTCTTGGTATGCAATTGGAATTCTTCTGATGACACTTCAGTGACAAGCGGAGACAAATATTTCCTAGGCCTTTTCTCTTTCAGAACCTTTGGGGTGGTTGTTTGTGATACAGTGTCTGGGGGATCCTGTTGTTCTGCTTCGACCAAAGTGCTTGGTTCCCGTACTGTCTAGTTTGCGAATTTCTCAACTTCGGGCCTAGATTCGTGGACATATGGGATATTCTTGTTCTTCACCCTCATCTCAAAGATGATCCCGCACGGATCGTAGTGCCATGTGAAACTAATTAAGAACTTCATTTCCTCTAGCAGTCTGTCTGCTTCTTCTCCAGCGCCCCGATTGTTGCAAATGAAAGAGCCAATCTGCCCTTTGATTCTGATCTGTTGCTTTTTCTTTAGTGACACGAAGTGAATATCATCAGAGTTTATCATCTGCCTTATGTACTCCAGGGTGAAAATTCTGATAGGCAAGTATTTGGGCAGCTTATACGGTGCCAACTCGCATCCATATACTCTGATCTCAGTGTGATTTTGGTATAAATACCAATCACCAGTCTTTTTGTGATCCGAGAGATGCGGGATCCTCTGAACTTCATCATTTATCCTAGGCTCGGGCCTGTCACTAAGCATACTTACCACTGGGTGGTAGAATTGATCGATGAAATCCTTGAAACTGAACTCCGTGGAGTTATGCCTGAGCAGGGAGGTCCATGCAGTTACTTCCCGGGGTTTGCCATCTTTGTCCATCTTCTGCATGGAAAAAGTAAATTTGTTCGCTTGAAAGAACATGAACAAGTATGCCAAAGATGTAATTATGGGGGGTGTTCTACTAACCTAATTTCACCTCCTAAATCTCCAGAGATGTGTATTGATGGGAGGGTGTTGGAACCTTGGGTTGTGATGGTTCATCCCACCTCTACTGGAGACATTCAGTCGAATGGTTGACCAACAGCCAGATACAGTCGATCGAGTGGTCGACCGTATGTCAAAATCAATCCATCATATTGTCGATCTCATTCTGTCAAGTAGTCGACTAATAGTTGGAGATGGTGGGTCGATGGATCGGCCGACCAGGCAACCGACTAAGTGTTGGACGAATGGATGGTTCAGTCGAATTAATTTTACTAGCCAACTAGTGAGTACATATTTCCTGGGATCCACTCCAACCATCGACGATTATATGTGGACAAGATCTTCCAAGTTTGTAGTAAGTGGGTTGTATATTTACACTATAAATAAAAGGACCTCATGGGTCATTCTATGCATGAAAATGTATGCAATTCAAGATGTTCAATATGAATTGTGATGTTTTGATCACAATGTGTTGTGAGTAAGTGTTGTAACAATGTCTTTAGACACGACCTATCTTCTGTGAAGTGATTCCTCTTTGATTCTCCTGCATATTATGTTTTTTTTTTTCACGAGGTTACACCCAATTCCTAACAACATCCTCTTTTGAACATCTTAAAATTTTATATCCCCACATCAAATTTACCATGAAAATATAGCAAGATAAAAATTTTATGTTCCTTGAAGTTCTAGTTGTCTAAAACCCTAATGGCTCCCTTCCCCACCAAATCTGTTGAAAAAATATTCATGCCAATATATATATCCACACCACCCTGCTAAAAAATCTATGGTTCTTAAAACTCCAATATCCAAATCCATCCAAATTTTTGACCCACATCACTTTAAAAAAGAAATATACATTGTCATTGATGCCCCCTAGGCTAACAACTATTATATCTCCTAAATCAACAGATACTTTTGTTTTGTTCTCCATCTAGAAACCAAGAATTGTAGCATTGCCTATTCTCCTCAAGGCCAAATATTTCTCCCTTACATTCCTAGAATCATTGATCATATTTCTAAGATATCAGATAAAAAGAATGTCAAAACTTATTTCAATCCTCACAAAAATATTAACTTTTTAGAAGTGTCAAAGAAAAATCTAATCCCTTCTATCTCAAGGTTTTTACCATATTCTCATGGAAAATCCTCTATAGGTCAAACTAATATATTTATCCAAATATGCCTAGAAAAACATATAATTGATATTCACCATAATCATTTTAATAAATATTATATTATTGAGCATTTCTATAACATCAAACACCTTATCTTCTTCAATGACGCAAAATTCCTTGCACTTATGACCAACTATTCCTCTTGCATCATTAGGCAAACCCTAAAATTTGAGAAATAACCTAACAACTTTAATCGTTAAAAAAGTTGCAATCTTAAAAACTTTTGCAATCCCATTATTGCATGCCTTTGCCAATGAAACCCTCATTCCCTCCCCTCATCCTTATAATATCTCTTCTCCGATCCTTTATCTTCATTTTAATCTCTCTCTCTTATATATCTTTTGATAAAAATCCGTCATCATCACCTTATTTATCTTACTAAAATTACCTATCTCTAAGTCTTTGTCATTCTAATCCCCTTTACTAACATCTATATTTCTCGTATTAGTCTCCCTTCCTTCCTTAATTTAGCCACTAATAAGTATTTTACTTTTCAATTGCCTATTTAACATCTTCTCTACTTTTTTGCATATATATATATTATCTTCTATATATTAAAATAAAAAATTGTCATTCTTATATATATATATATATATATATATATATATATATATATATATATATATAATTTTTTATTTTTTTATTTTTTTAGTTTAATATTAAGAATTTATTTTTCTCTTTTATTTATTTAGTTTATATTTTTCTACTCTTTATTATAATATTTTTCTAATTATAATTTAACTTTATTTTAAAATATATTTAATTACTTCACATATATTTTCATATTAATTATAATTTAAATTTATTTTAAAATGTATTTAATTACTTCACGTATATTTTCATATTTACTTAAACCACAAGTAATTATTTCACTTTTCAATGGGTATTTCACATGTTATGTAGACTTCCTTTATATTCTTTGTAAATATTTTATGCTTTTATTCAGTATCCTCATGTTCCAATTTAATATCAAGACTCTTTTAGATTATATTTTCCTAATACTAGGATTACCATTTTCTAAAATTTTGTTTAATACTTAATTTATTCAGTTAATTATTCTATTAATTTAATATTCTATATATTATATTATTCCGTTGACTTAATTTCCCTTCATCAAATATTTTATTATATTCTAATTTATTTATTTATTTTATTCAATTAATTTTTACATTAATTAATTTGTCCATTTCTTACCCTTTGTTTTTATCATGTGTTTTATCATTTSGCTCAATTCTYCTTAATAAAGTTTYTTAATGATTATTTAATTTATTCAGTTAATTATTCTATTAATTTATTCAGTTAATTATTCTATTAATTTAATATTCTATATATTATATTATTCCGTTGACTTAATTTCCCCTCATCAAATATTTTATTATATTTTAATTAATTTAWTTATTTTATTTAATTAATTTTTACATTAATTAATTTGTCCATTTCTTACCCTTTGTTTTTATCATTTGGCTCAATTCTTCTTAATAAAGTTTTTTAATGATTATTTAATTTATTCAGTTTTATTATATTTTAATTAATTTAATTATTTTATTTAATTAATTTTTACATTAATTAATTTGTCCATTTCTTACCCTTTGTTTTTATCATTTGGCTCAATTCTTCTTAATAAAGTTTTTTAATGATTATTTAATTTATTCAGTTAATTATTCTATTAATTTAATATTCTATATATTATATTATTTCGTTGATTTAATTTCCCTTCATCAATTATTTTATTATATTTTAATTTATTTATTTTATTCAATTAATTTTTACATTAATTAATTTGTCCATTTCTTACCCTTTGTTTTTATCATTTGGCTCAATTTTCTTTAATAAAAATTTTTAATGATTATTTCTTTGTCATTTCTATTTATTTGTTGTGGAGATTATTTTTTTCTAAATTTCTAGTTAGCTTCTCTTTTTTTAATTTCTTATTATCTTATTTTTTATCATTTAATAATGATTGCAATATCCACTTAAAATATTAGGACATATATAAACTCCAATAAAGTTTATATCTAAAAGGTTCACCACAATAAATTAATTAATTAACATAATGATCAAAACTATAATTATAACGATGTTAAACATAGAAGGAGGAGGTACCTCCCAAACAAACAAACAATCACTAATAATAATTTTAAAAAATATAGTTGGAGTGTGCAAGTTGTGATTATGCATACATGTTTGTTAGCACATATATTTGATTGCATTATGTGAATGCATACTTATATTGTAGTTCATTGTAGTTAATATGTTAATAGCTTAAATTGATTAAATTATTGGTATGACCATAATTCCAACATCATTCACTAGTTTTTGTGGGTGTGGCAATGAAAGAATTGTATGCATAAGTAGTTGTGTTTTATTTGACTACACGATAGCTTTGTTAAGATAACATGATTACATAAAGAATGTTTTGGATATTGCAATGAAGTCATAATAAAGACAAAGATTATTGCTTACAAAAATTGAAACTTTTAAGTATTTTGTGGAAATTTCTATATTATTTGGAATTGTAATAACTAATTTTAAAATTGGTTAAAAGATAAAGAGATAATTCATAATACTTGTATGTTTGTATGTTTATGAAATAGGTGGGATGGTGGATCTATACAATAAGTACAAATGATGGTTGTTGTAGGCTAGAAAGCACATGGAAAAGGTTAATGTGATGACAACGAAACCATGTGATATGGCTTGACTTCCATAAGTTATTGATTGATTTGAGGTTGCCAATGGGATGCTCTAATAGTAAAGTTATATAAGTTAGTGCTCTTCTTGCATGTAAAATCCTAGGTAAATGATAGATGGCACAAGGGACTATTTCAAGGAGGAGGAGTCTCGGGCCTATAAGGGTGAATGGTTGCAAGGAAGAGGCAAATTGAATGAATTTGTTGTGAAATATTCATGTTATATGTTGGTTGGGATCAAGGAGGGTGTGTTAGAAAGGACAATGAACCAACCATCACATATGGAAGCCTTGTGAGGCAAAGATATATTCATACAAATATATATTTGGCTAGAATTGCATACTTATTATTGTGTTATGAATATACATACTTAATTGTGAAATTGAAAATTTATGTAGATGGGATAATTATTGCATAAAATGGTTATAGCATGCATGTTTTTCTTGATGATTGATAAAATTCTAAAACCTTGAAGGTAACTAAGGAATTGAACGGAAACGAAGAAGCATGTATCCGAAAAAACCGATAGTTATGCAATTTTACAAAGAAGATGATAGCATAATAGGTGCTCTTGAAGAATGAAGACATAGATTAACTACTGGAAAGAGGAACACTTAGGACAGTGTTATTCCAAGGTGGGGAGGAATGTAGTACCACATATGAAAATTGGATAAGATGTGTAAGTGTGTTAATGCTTCAAGTGCACAAGGACGAGCATTAACCTAGTGAGGGATGGTGTGTAAGTATGTGGTAAGTTTGGTAAGTGAATTACTATTTGATTATATTTGAATTAATATGGAATAATAATAAAATAATATGGTGCACCATGGGGGCAATGAACTAGTGAGTGGGGAAGTAGGGCGAGTTCAATAAATAATATTTTTTTTTCCCAAGTGTCATTATCCAAAAAATCACTATCCTTTTGTCTTGTATGCCTCAAGTTTTCTTTTCCCAAGATTCATGAGAGGCACACCTCTCCATGCAAGTGTTTTGCTCATCCAAGCTTTTAGGAAGGGTAGTCACTCAATCTTGGGGAAGAGGGAGGTGCATTCTACCAAGGTGATATGGTCCCATAGGTTATTGCCAAGCATATGTAATTGTTGATAGAAAATGGAAAAACTAGTTACACTGAGAATTTCTTAGTACTAATAGTGGAGATTATCAGTCTAGTCTGAATTATAGCATTGGCGGGAAGGGGGATAGCCTAAGGGACTAAGCATAGAATGAGTTCTCATTCCTTATACTGTGTAAACTTAGGGGAAAGAGGTTGGTTGAGTAGGATTGTTGTAGTTAGAATGGTATTAAATGTTAGTTCCTAAGTTGTGATATATAGAAATTAGGTTGAGTGAAAAGAAACAAATCCATAATGAGTAAATTCAATCTTGTTGTTTCATTTCCCAGTAGGGGAGTGGCACTTAAATGACCTAGTGCCTATGGTTGGGAGGAAAAATGCTCTCGTGGAGTTATTTCCCATGTTGGAGTTACTTCACACACACCTAGGATTTCTTTTTCCTAAGTTTTTTCCTTGTTTATCAGTCATAATTAGTCATTATCCAGTCTCATATATTTTAGGGGAGAATATTCCACCTGGAGAATATTCTCTTTTAGTTGACACTTCAGTTTGACTAGTTGAGTTGAGTTTAGATGTTGCATTTATTTTTTCACCATGCAACATTGGGATCATCACCAGCTAATGTGCACTTTCCTTGGGATCATCACCATACTGGTGCATTACCATTGATTCCTTGAGTTAACTCCTCACTACTCTTTGTTCAGTCAGTTAAATGAAGACTAGTTGACTAGTTAACTCAACCAGGTGGCAATTCACTCCCGTAACTGCCTGAGGGGACTAGACTAGGTGGAAGTTCACTCTCGTAACTTCTCGTGTGTGTCCAAATTACTCTATGCCACCACTATGGCGCATTGTTTCTCCTCCAGTGTGCACTCATTGAGTTATACAAAGTATATCATGTGTAAATTACTCATTATTCATAATGGTTAATGAGAATTCTTCTATTCTTTCTCTCCTTCTTATTCTTTCTCAAATTCTCTCTGAAAATGTGTGTATTATTTTTTATCTAGATCTATTATATGCAGGTTCAACACATTTACATGGTATCAAAGCCGATGGACTTCCACGAAAAAGATACATCAAAATATTTGTAGGTACAAAAGATTGAAGACAGCGGAAAGATGGATTTCCAAAAAGAATTTATCCTTACACCTTACAATTATTTTGCATGGAAGGATAAAATAGACATACATCTCCAAACTAGAGGGTTGTACAGGTTAACCTTGAATACAAATACAGAACTGACATCATCCATAGAAAAATCCAAGTACTTAAATCGCATGGATGAGGCACTTGGAACAATTTGCAGTCTCATTTCTCTGATCTCCCTTTTCACATATCTTCCTGTAAGACTCCCAATGAATCCTGGACCACCTTGGAAGAGATATTTGGAAAAAAGGATGAGATGAGGGGACACATGATGAGGTGGAGCTACTCACATTGGATCCAAATCTTTGACAATATCCACTATTTCTTTATAAAATTCAAGGATTTACTGTCGCAACTCAAAGCTTGTGGGGTTGATAAATAAAAGGAGAAGAAACAAATGGTTCTCAAAATTCTCTCCAAGCTTTGTCCTAAATTCTTTGAATTCGTATCCACATTCCATTCTGTCAAATTCACCTCCGGAGCCACCTGGAAGATGCCTTCTCTTGAGGACTATATCGAATCCCTGACAAAAGAGAAAACCAAGCTCATCAACATGGGCACATTCAAAGGCCCAAAAGCACATGCACTCACTGTGCATGATGGCAGCCACAAATATCAGAAATATAAATATAAAGATAAAAGAAAATCTCATGCACATCTGAAGAAGGAAGGGTACACAAAACCCTTCATTGAAGCCTCCGAATCCAAAGGAGAAAAGGGGAGAAATGCTCGTACTGTCACAAAGAATTTCATCCAGAATCCACATGCATGCAAAAGAAAATAGATATAATATCTCAAATACTTCATCAAAACAACCTTAGATATTGCATCCCTGAGGGTGCCAAGAAGAAGAAGCCAGAAGATCCAAATTCCAAGAAACCAAATTCTAGCCATGCCTCATCAACTCCTCTCCCGATGCTTGGATTGTAGATTCAGGAGCATCACATCACATGGCTGCCTCAAAAGAAGTATATTCTTCTTTGGATGCATGCAAAGGTCCTCCTATTTTGATGAGGGACAACTCTTCTACCGAGGTCACCGGCAAAGGAAGGATTGAACTCGCCAATGGAAGCTTCGAGAATGTGTTGCACGTTCCCAAACTTTTTATCAACCTTCTCTCAGTGTATTAGATGAAGAATTCCGGCACCAGAAATAAATTCATATTCACAACAAATTTCGTGGACATCTACAACATGCAAACCAACTCCAGGGTTGTTACTGGTGAGGTAAATCATCAGTCTAGATTATATACCTTTTTTGAATTCATTGAACCTGATTTTGCTTTACTGCTTACTCATGCTGATGGAAGTAATAGGATATGGCACGAAAGGTTTGGACATTTGAATTTTAGATACATGCAACAGCTTATCAAGTAAATATTGGTTGATGGTCTACTAGACATCCATTTGTCCAAGGGAGTATGTGAGATATGTGTTCTCGGAAAACACCCTCAAGATAAATTCAACAAAGGAAATTCTTAGAGAGATTCAACTAGATATGATCCATAGTGACCTCATGGGTCCTTTTCTGCACCCATCGATCAGAAAATAGAAATTCGTTCTCATTTTTGTTGATCATTCCTCACGTTTTACATGGATCTACTTTCTCAGGCAAAAATTTTAGGTCTTTCAACACCTCAAAGATTTTAAAGCCTTGGTTGAGACACAGTCCAGAAAGAAGATCAAAGTCCTTCGAACTGATAATAGGGGAGAGTATGTAAATCATGAGATCCATAATATTTCCCATGAGGCATGGATTCAATTGACCACACAGTTCCCTATACTCTGTAGCAAAACAAAGTTGTTGAGTGGAAAAACAAATCTCTAAAGGAGATGGCATCTTGTATGTTGCATTGAAAGTCACTACCACAAAGACTATGGGTTGAAGCAACTAACTGTGAAACATACATCCAAAACAAATCTCCCCATAGATATTTCAAGGATAAGACCCCCTACGAGGCTTGGAGCGGCCTCAAACTAGAAGTGACCCACTTTTGCATTTTTGTTTCATGTGCATGGGCCCGGATTCCCTCTGAAAAGAGGAAAGCACTCGATTCAAAGAGCACTAAGTGTATCTTTGTTGGATACCCCGACGGTATGAAGGGATATAGGATTATTAATCTTTCCTCGGACCAGCTCATCATTGAGCGTAGTGTCCAATTCGAGGAAAGTGTCTCGCATGTACCTCAGCAGCCACAATCAGGCACCTTCAATCTTCCACGTGTCTAAGATGATGAGCATGCGCATGTCGACTCTTCTTCAGATGAGATTTTTTATTCAGAGGACTCAGATGATTCAGATTTAGAGTCAGTACAGTCAGATGCATATTCAGAGAATCTAGATATAGTTGCAGAGCTAGAGCAGAGCCCCAAGTGGGCACAAACTTCTCTTCAGGATACCAGGGATCTCGTTGGTGATCCAGGTGATACTAGGAGGACTTGATCTGATTTCGAGGAGCCTCATGTTGCACTCACTTTCACTAAACCATTACCCTCCATGAATATTTTCTTGGTTCATTATTCAGATCCACAGTCTTATGGAGAGGCTATTGGAAATCCGCCATGCAAAAGGAGTACAACTCCCTCCTCGAGAATCATACTTGGGATCTGGTCCCCCTTCCTTCTGGGATGAAACTTGTCAGATGCAGATGGGTTCTAGAGGACCAAGAGCATAGCAGATGGACAGATTAGTAGATACAAAAGCCAAGCTTGTCTCCAAAGGATTTTAGTAGGTTCATGGTATTGACTATGATGAGACCTTTTCTCCAGTAGTGAAGATGGATTCCATACGATTGGAACTTGCCATTGTGGCAACCAAGGGATGGGAAGTCCATCAGATGGACATAAAGAATGCATTTCTTCATGGTTATCTCTCTGAGTATATATACATGGAGCAGCCCCAAGGATTTATGCAATACTCATCTTTGGTCTATCGACTGAAGAAGTCCCTTTATGGCCTCGAGCAAGCTCCGAGGGCATGATTCCAAGATGGACTCCTACCTGTTGTCACAGAACTTTGTACATTGTAAATCAGACCCGAATGTCTACATTCTCGGGATGACTAATTCACTTCTACTTTTAGCTCTATATGTTGATGATTTGTTGATCATCGGTTGCTTGAATTCAATGATTTCTACAGTCAAGAGGAATCTACATGATAGGTTTTTGATGATGGACATGGGTCCACTACACTTATTCCTTGGACTCGAGATCATTTAGGATGCATCAAGCATCAAAATGTCTTAGGCCAATTATGCACGAGATCTCCTTGAGAGATTTATCATGATAGATTGCAAGTCTTCTCTGACTCTTTTCCTATCAGGAGTCAAACTTGAGGATGGCAGGGAGACTCCAGTGGTTGACAACACACTGTACAGACAGCTAGTGAGGATATTTTTGTATCTCACACACTCCAGACCAGACCTGTCCTATGCATTTGTCATAGTTTTCAGGTTCATGCAGGAGCCGCATGAGCTACATTGGAAGGCTGCAAAGCGTATCCTTCGATACGTACATGGAACCATCACCTTTGGGATTCATTATGTAGCAGAATCTACATTATCGCTCATCGAGTTTATTGATTTTGACTAGGCTAGTGATAACACTGGTCACAAGTCCACATTTGGTTACTCACTCAGTATTGGTTCCAGGCCTATCTGTTGGTCGAGCAAGAATAAAGTCGTCATTGCTCTATCTTCAGCTAAGGTAGAATACAAAGGTGTAGTTAACATAAACATCCAAAATATGTGGCTACAACATTTTCTCATTGATTTGGGCATTCAGTTTCATCGGCCAATCATCATCTAGTGTGACAACCAGAGAACTATGAAGTTATGTAGAGATATAGTTCAGAGGCAGCGGGCAAAGCACATCGAGATCCACATGAACTACATTTGGGACTTAGTACACGAGGGTATCATTGAATTACAGTTATGTCCT
>JZKD02S1112374.1:112928-123586 GCA_000966675.3 Picea glauca | reverse complement strand
CATTCTTCTAGGATAACTCAATCTGCAAAGCGTCTTCCCATGAGGGCTTTCACCATAAGGGGACCACTTTGGAGTTCATCCATTTGTGCACCTTATCAATCATGATAAGACTATAGTGATTCATATTTTGCATCAATCCACCACTTCATCATATACATTAATTATGCATCATGTATCAATGACAACTCATTGATCCATCTTCATCATGTATCAATGACAACTCATTGATCCATCTTCATCATATCTATGACAACTCATTGATCCATCTTCATCTATGCATTCTCATCAAGGAAAATACATATTACATTACATCAATCATCAATCAATCAATATTTCGACATCAATCAATCACTTGGCATCAATCAATGACATAAATCAATCAAAACATTGGCATCAATGACAACATGATCCAACAATCTTCCCCTTTGGCATTGATGGAAATACCAACATTGATGTCAACACCAATTACCAATTATTGATGTCAACATGTAGATAAGGCATGCTCTACATCAATAGTCAATGTGACTATCTCTTTCAATCAATAATCATAAATCACATCAATGTGATTATCTCTCCCCTTTTGACATCAATGGAAAAGGGACATTTTCCTCTTGGGGCTTCTCCCCTTGCTTGAACTTTCCTTGGGGCTTCTCCCCCTGTCTGAGAGCCTTTGATCTTCCTCTGAATAATATCTCCCCTTTTTGAACAAGGGATATCACTATGATGTAATTTTGAAGATACATCGAACATACTCCCCCTGTGACCATTGCTCCTCCCTGGAATTATGTTTTTGTGCTCTTTCTTCAAATATAGGGATTTTTTCTAGGTATGCATCTTGATAAATATCTCCTCCTAGAATCATGGGAAGAAGAATGACTCCCCCTATGGGTATGTCTCCCCTATCTTCTTTGCAAGATGAACAATGTGCTACCATATAACGATCCTTGGACCTATTCATGCATCAAACTCATGCCATACCAAGCATCATGCAGCAAAAGATATGTCAACAATGAAATAAAGAATTCTGAGAAAAATATCAACCAAGTACAACTTGTACAAAAATATGTGCTCATCATGCACAACACCTATGTACATCAACCATGTTCATCAACATCATGCAATGTGCCAAAAGATATCATCCATGGAATGTATCAATCATATGCCTCTATCAACATGTCAGCATGTGCATCTACCAATATGCCAACCATGTGAATCCACCAATATGCCAACCATGTCCACCTACCAATATTCCAACCATGTGCATCTACCAACATGCCAAACAATGTATCATATCACTCATGATATGTCTCCATCATGAACCAAGTGCCACAATCATGTATCTCAAACAAATGCCAATTGTTGTGCTAATCAACTAGTACCAATGGTGTAGTATCATCAAGCATATGCCATATATGAGTGTACCAAACATGTATCAAATATAGATCAATATATGAATCATCAATGGTGTACAACATGATCACCTCACCAATGACATGTCACAATGTGTATCCCATCCATATGCTAAATGCATGCATCAAGCTTTCCAACAAGTAAGCTTCCAATACATCAATCTCATAACCAAGGTTCCATAACTTCACTGTCATAACTAGCATTGTTCTTCAACTGAAAATGCATCAATCCATACTCATGGGTTAGTGCCATGCACCCAAGATTTTATTTTATATCATCACCTTACATAATCCAATATAGAATCATGAAAACATGCAGCAAACAGTGTCCGAATCTGCAATAAACAATGCCAGTCCCTACATCACAGAGTTATACCATCACATCAAATTGCAATCCCTATGCATAGCCCTTTTCCTTAAGATTCACCACATGTTCTTGGCAATTTTCACAGACAACTCACGTATGTATGCGACCTATACAAGGTCAGCCTGTGTATGTACATGAATGATACCACTGTCACCCGCGTATTCCTTAATAGATGACACTTTTGAACTTACCTTCAGTCTTTCATTCTGTTCTGGCTACTTTGTCTTCTTCAGCCACTTTTGTAGATGTCCCTCCTCCCTAGAATTTGAGCTCTGAGCATCCATCTTTTCAAAGAAGTCTCCTTTCCTTACTTCATTTCTTCTTCTAACCATGCTATGTGAAGTCCTCGTCATCTAGAATTTCTTCTTGTGTTCCATCACTCCTGGGATTTGTGGCCAAATCCACTACAATCATAGCATCTAATGGTGTTACGGTGAACAACAATGTGTCCTACTTGATCACGTCTCCAATACCTCATGGTGTTATAAAATCTTCCATTATATCTCCTTTCATAAGAATTACATTCAAAAGCTTTGTGACCATATCCATTACATGAATAACAATGCGCATGAATTCCCATGAATACCTTTTCTTTCGTGTCCCAAGAATAGCTTCTTGATGTCTTCCTTGCTTTATTCTTTTGAGATTTTCTTTGCCTTGTGTAGATGGTTGTTTTGCAACATTGTCTTCCTTCTTTGATGGAATTACTTCATGCTTCTTTGAGGTGCTTTCTTCAACATGTGTAGCTTCTTTTTTGTATCCAAGACCTAATTTATCATATGGTGATCTTTGACTTTCCAAGATCTCATCCAATATTAGTGAGCTATTCAAGAATTTATTTGACTTCTCCACTTTCTTTCTAAGATCAACAATTTCAGTTTCTAACTTACAGCATGACTCTTCCTTTTCATTTATCTAATTTTTCAATAGTTCCTCTATCGTTTTGGCTTCTTCAATTTGGTTCTTGAGATGGACAATAGTTTCAAAACTTTTTCTAATTTCATCATCTACATTCATATTTTTTTTTCCATTCTTTAGTCTAGTGATATATTCTCCCTTTTTCTTCTAATTGAATCTTATTGTTCTCTTCTTTTTATTTGAGCATTCCCTTTAACCTCAATATGTGCCTTTGACTTCTCCTAAGAAACTTCTTAGTGTTATTTGAAATATAGTCATAGTGTGTATAATATGATCACTATTATATCTATATAAACCCTCTTCAACTTCTTTTTTAAGTTCTAATAGATCTTCTTCTATTATTTTCATGGGATAACTACCATCAAACTTCACAGAAACTTTTTCTATATCTTCTTCTTCACTTCAGTAGAAACATTCAACATCATCACATTTTGAATCATTGCAATCAAGAGTCTTTGGATATTTTTTACCTTCATTTGAATTACTTTTAAGACCTTCCTTTTTTCCAACATCATCACATGATTCTTTGCTTTCCTTTGTGAAAACATTATCACTTGATTCTTTGTCTTCATTTGAAATGTTTTTAAGATCACATTTTGAAATAATGCATTCAAGAGTCTTTGGAAATTCTTTACCTTTAATGATATTGATGGAGTGGTCTTCATCAACTTATTCCTTGTTTTGATATGTCTCTTCTATATTTATCCATAGATCCTTGGCAGAAGTGCATTGTTCCATGATTTCTTTGATAGGGCTTGAGAGTCCACTAAGAATGGTCTTGAGAGCCAATGCATCATTCTAATTTCCTTTCCTTTGAGTAGAAAACTTTGACTTGTTATTCAACGGAATCGATCCACCAATGGTTGCCTTCCAAATAGATGCTCCCATTGTCTTCAAATACACTCTCATCTCTATTCTCCAAGTAGAATAGTTTTCCTCATGAAGGATTGGTATTTCATCATCCATTTGTGTGTCTATGGATCTCATTCAAGATGGTTAAGGCTTGTAGTGAAGGCTCACTCTGATACCAATTATTGGACACACCTACCACACTTAGAGGGGAGGTGAATGAGTGTGGGGATATTTTTCCCAAAACTTCCCTCTTACACAAAACTCACTAGTTAGCATTAAACATTTTGCTCATTACTCATTGTTGTAATTTATAACCACTTAGATGTGAACACATATCAGCAACATATATCAGCAATATATCATCAACAAGTCATCACCACAAGGAACACAAAGAACACAAGAAGTATGTACAATTTTGCTTTTATTATGGACAACAATCCTTGGGGTTTTTTAGCAACAACTGAATAGAGTACAACTCTACAAGAGCACCAGCTCTATCATGCAAGACTCAGCTTACACACTCAACACCAATTGAGATGAGGCAACAATCCTCAATAGATGTCAATCTGCAATAGGTACATGATCCATCGGTAGTGCAACACTCGTATGTACGCGCCCTACCAGTAGTATAGCATGCATGTATACACCCCCAAGTAGTACTACATCTTGTGTATATAATCTAAGATTATTAGGGTTTATCTCTCAAGATCAACTCAGATCCTCTACAACCAATTCATCATTCTCTTCTGTCTCTCACTGTCCAAACTGACCACCAGCCAGTCACAACACATCCAAGATCTCCAATAGCTTACTCATGATGCACAACCAATCAATATGAATGCTAACTCAATCATGTATAAGCAACTAGTATACCATAGCAATCATTTCACAACTGAATCACAAGAGTACTTCTCACTCCATCAACCAACATAAACCACATTAAAGCATCCATACCAAGAATTCCCTAAGCATTCAAAACACAACAAGCAATATTATCCATCAAGACAATAATGTAACCATACCATTGTCTCAGTGACAGATCTGAGCCCATAGAATGCAGATCTGGAACTTGCTTCATTATTCAATAGCTTGTCATCAACTCAACCACAAATATCCATGATTTTATCCAATGTACGCTCCCTGTACACAGACAGCTCATGTATTGTATGCACCTTGTACACAGACAACTCACGTATATGCACCCTATACATAGACAGCCTGTGTACGCACCAAAAAATAGGGTTTCTCTATAATTCTGAGAATTTCTCCATCATGATCTCAGACTTGTCGAAACTTCAATGCATCCATGAGATCCTCACAATATCCTCTCTCTCAGAATAGATCTTCAATCATGTTCAATATATCCACACCAAAAATGATCTCACAAGAAGCTCTCTATCAATACTCCAAAAGATATTCTCACCAGAAGCTCTCCATTGATCCACACAAAGAATGTATTTTCAAGAGGCCATTGCTATCTTATTTATACTTTCATCCTCTAGGTCACTTAACCCATTTCTAGGTCACTTAACCTATTTTCCTTATTTTAGGGTTAACTACTTTCCATAAATAGAAAGTTCTACAATACTTTATCATTTAAATATTCCTTCTTGATTTTGTCACCTTACTTTATAATTTAATTAATCTTTCTTGATTTTTTCACTTCTCTTTATTATTGAAATAATCCACCTTGACTTCGTCACTTTACTTTATCATTTAAATAATGATTTCTTCTTTTAAAGAACTTTGACTTCTTTGACCTTCTGGGCTTCAAGCCAACATGTGAGGGTCCTCCAACTTCATAAGGCCATAACTCTCAAACCGTGAGGAGTTATGTGGAGTTCCACATACCACCGGAAATGGTATGAAAAGAACTATCCATATAGGATATTTTCACCAAAAAATTCATTGATATTCATCTCATTATTCCACACACAAGCATGGGTCCTCCAACAATTCTTCTAGGATAACTCAATCTACAAAGCATCTTCCCGTGAGGGATTTCGCCATAAGGGGACCACTTTGGAGTTCATCCATTTTTGCACCTTATCAATCATGATAATACTATAGTGATTCATATTTTCCATCATTCCACCACTGCATCATATGCATTAATTATGCATCATATATCAATGACAACTCGTTGATCCATCTTCATCATGTATCAATGACAACTCATTGATCCATATTCATCATATCAATGACAACTCTTTGACCCATATTCATCTATGCATTCTCATCAAGGACAATACATATTACATTACATCAATCATCAGTCATTCAATCTTTTGAAATCAATCAATCACTTGACATCAATCAATGAAACCATTGGCATCAATGACCTCATGATCCAACATCATCACGAATAGTCTCAATCACATCAACAAGGGAATACATCTTAAGGTGATCAAAAAATGACAGATTCCTTGGGAAAGAGGCCAAGACAATAGCCCATAAAGTTTTAGGAATGTGAAGTAGATCACATGTATAAATTTTGTCCACATCAGGGATATAAAATCAAGACTATCCATAGCATCAAGCAAGAGGAAACAGTAGAGGACATGGGCAGAAGCATGCCAAGAATGTATGCAGCCTTGGACAATAGACAAGGAGACTATCAATACCACATGTCAATTGAAGTGGAAGGTAATATCAATAACTATCCCATAGCTATTTTGATTGATTCTGGAGCTAGTCATAGCTATATATATCCAAATCTAGTTGAAAGATTTAAATTGAACAAAGGTAATCAAGAAAAGTCTTGGTTAGTTAAACTAGCTACTGGAAGCAAGAGAAGAATTAATGAGATTGTTAAAGAATTCCCTATAAACATGAATGTAATTAACACTAAGGAAGATTTGAACATCATATCGCTTGGGTCTTATGACTGATTGTTTGGTATGGATTGTTTAGAAAAGAATCATGTTGTTTTAGATTGTCATAATAAGGCTTTCAACTCTCTTGATGAGGAATGGAATTCAAGGACAGTGCAAGGTATTCCAAGGCCTATATATGTTTGATATATTTCAACAATGCAACTGAAAATAAGTTTTTGAAAAGGGTGTCAGATATATGCATCCCATATGGAAGAGCCAATGAAGGATAGAGATCCAAGTCTTGAATAATATCTAGTCTTGAAAGAGTTTGAATATGTATTTGAAGAGTTTTCAAGATTTTCACCAATGAGGGATATATATTTCTCTATTGACTTCATGTCTGGATCTACCCCAGTGTCCAAAAATCCCTACAGAATGAGAACGCCAGAGCTAAAAGAGTTCCAAATGTAGCTAGAAGAGTTTTTAAATATGGGGTACATGCGCCCAAGTATTTCTTCTTTGGGTGTCCCAATTATTTTTTTCAAGAAAAAGGATGGAACGATGAGGTTATGTACTGACTTCAGACAAGTGAACAAGGTTGCAGTCAAGAATAAATATCCTTTTCCAAGGATTGATGATATTTTTTATCAACTGAAAGGAGCAATGATATTATCCAAGTTTGAATTGAGGTCTGGCTATCATCAAGTGAGAATCAGAGAAGAAGATACTAGAAAAACAAAAATTTGAACAAGGTATGGACACTATGAATTTGTGGTGGTGCCTTTTGGGTTGAAAAATGCAATGGATACATTTATATGTCTGATGAATGGAGTGTTTAGAGACTTCCTGGAAAAAAAAATCATTTTATTCTTCGATGATATTCTCATATATTCCAAGACATAGGAGAAGCATGAGAAAAATTTGAGAATGGTGCTACAACTGTTAAGAGAGCACCAATTGTGTGCCAAATTGAGTAAATGCACTTTTTATCAAAACAAGATCCAGTATTTGGGTCACATTGTTTCATAAAATGGCATAGCAGTGGATCTGGAAAAGATTGAAGCAATCAAAATTTGATCAATGCCAACGAACATTTCATAAGTTAGATCATTTATGGGTCTAGTTGGTTACCACAGGAGATTCATTCTGGGATTCTCCAAATTTGCACATCCAATAACATATTTTCCAAAGAAAGGGGTAAAGTTTGAATGGAGTGGCAAGTGTGAAGAAAATTTCCAGTGCTTAAAGGATTCGCTAATCAGTGGACCTATTTTAAAAGTTGTAGATCCATATGAGGACTTGTTTGTGTGCACATATGCATGCAAGGAAGGACTCGGTGGAGTCCTTACACAAAATGGGAATGTAATTTGTTATGAGTCCAAAAACCTGAAGGAGCATGAAATAAATTGTGCCACACATGACTTAGATTTGGYAGCCATAGTACATACTTTAAKGATGTGGAGGAATTACCTCATGAGAAGATAATTTGAATTAAGGGTAGACCATAGTGGTCTAAAATATTTKTTTGAATAGSYAACACTAAATGCCTTTGTTMTSTTTCTTCAAATATAGGGMTTTTTTCTARGTATGYRTCTTGATAAATATCTCCTCCTAGAATCATGGGAAGAAGAATGACTCCCCCTATGGGTATGTCTCCCCTATWTGCTCTGCAAGATGAACAATGTGCTACCATATAATGATTCTTGRACYTGTTCATGCATCAAACTCATGCCATACCAAGCATCATGAAGCAAAATATATGTCAACAATGAAATAAAGAATCATGAGAAAAATATCAACCAAGTACATCTTGTACAAAAATGTGTGCTCATCATGCACAACACCTATAGACATCAACCATATTCATCAACATCATGAAATGTGCCAAAATATATCATCCATGGAATGTATCAATCATATGCCTCTATCAACATGCCAGCATGTGCATCTACCAATATGCCAACCATGTGCATCCACCAATATGCCAACCATGTGCATCTACCAACCTGCCAAACAATGTATCATATCACTCATGATATGTCTCCATCATGAACCAAGTGCCACAATCATGTATCTCAAACAAATGCCAATTTTTATGCTAATCAAGTAGTACCAATGGTGTAGTATCATCAAGCATATGCCATCTATGAGTGTACCAAACATGTATCAATTATAGATCAAGCTATGAATCATCAATTATGTACAACATGATCACCTCACCAACCACATGTCTCAATGTGTAGCCTATCCATATGTTAAATGCATGCATCAATCTTTCCAACGAGTAAGATTACAATACATCCATCTCATAACCAAGGTGCCATAACTTTACTGTCATAACTAGCATTGTTCTTCAACTAAAAATGCATCAATCCATACTCATGGGTTAGTGCCATGCACCCAAGATTTTACTTTACATCATCACCTTACATAATCCAATATAGAATCATGAAAACTGTTGGCAAACAGTGTCAGAACCTACAATAAACAGTGTCAGACCTTGCATCATAGAGTTATATCATCACATCAAATTGCAATCCCTGTGCATAGCCCTTTTCCTTAGGATTCACCACATGTACGCGACATGTTGCACAGAAAACTTGCGTATGTACGCAACCTATACAAGGTCAGCATGTGTATGTACATGACTGATACCACTATCACCCGCGTATGCCTCAGTAGAAGAAACTTTTGAACTTCCCTTCAGTCTTTCATTATGTTCTAGCTACTTTTTCTTCTTCACCCACTTCTATAGATGTCCCTGCTCCCTAGAACTTGAGCTCTGTGCATCCATCTTTTCAAAGATGTCTCCTTTCCTTACTTCATTCCTTCTTCTAGCCATGCTATGTGAAGTCTTCATCATGTAATTTCTTCTTGTGTTCCAGCACTCCTGGGATTTGTGGCCAAATCCACTACAATTGTAGCATCTAATGGTGTTACAGTGAACAACAGTGTGTCCTACTTGATCACATCTCCAACACCTCGTGGTGTTATAAAATATTCCATTATATCTCCTTTCATAAGAACTACATTCAAAATCTTTGTGACCATATCCATTACATGAATAGCAATGCCCATGAATTCCCATGAATACCTTTTCTTTCGTGTCCCAAGAATAGCTTCTTCATGTCTTCCTTGCTTTGTTCTTTTGAGATTTTCTTTGCCTTGTGTAGATGGTTGTTTTGCAACATTGTATTCCTTCTTTGATGGAATTACTTCATGCTTCTTTGAGGTGCTTGCTTCAACATGTGTAGCTTCCTTTTTTTATCCAAGACCTAATTTATCATATGGTGATCTTTGACTTTCCAAGATCTCATCCAATATTAGGGAGATATTCAAGAATTTATTTGACTTCTCCTCTTTCTTTCTAAGATCAACAATTTCAGCTTCTAACTTACAACATGACTCTTCCTTTTCATTTATCTGATTTTTCAGTACTTCCTCTATCCTTTTGGTTTCTTCAATTTGGGTCTTGAGATGGAAAATAGTTTCAAAACTTTTGCTAATATCATCATCTACATTCATATCTTCATTTCCATTCTTTAGTCTAGTGATATCTTCTTCCTTTTCTTCTAATTGAGTCTTATTGCTCTCTTCTTTTTCTTTGAGCATTCCCTTTAACCTCAATATGTTCCTTTGACTCCTCCTAAGAAACTTCTTAGTGTTATCCGAAATATAGTTATAGTGTGTATCATAATGATCACTGCTATATCTATATAAATCCTCTTCAACTTCCTTATGAAGTTCTAATAGATCTTCTTTTATTCTTTTCATGGGATAACTACCATCAAACTTCACATAAACTGTTTCTATATATTCTTCTTCACTTCAGTAGAAACATTCAACATCATCACATTTTGAATCATTGCAATCAAGACTCTTTGGATATTTTTTACCTTCATTTGAATTACTTTCAAGATCTTCCTTTTTTCCAACATCATCACATGATTCTTTGCTTTCCTTTGTGCTACCATTATCACTTGATTATTTGTCTTCATTTGAAATGTTTTTAAGATCACATTTTGAAATAATACATTCAAGATTCTTTGGATATTCTTTACCTTTAATGATATTGATGGAGTGGTCTTCATCATCGTCTTCCTTGTTTTGATATGTCTCTTCTAGATTTAGCCATAGATCCTTTGCGGAAGTGCATTGTTCCATGCTTTCTTTGATAGGGTTTGAGAGTCCACTAAGAATGGTCTTGAGAGCCAATGCATCATTCTTATTTCCTTCCCTTTGAGCTACAAACTTTGACTTGTTCTTCAATGGAACTGATCCACCAATGGTTGCCTT
>JZKD02S1112374.1:90055-111915 GCA_000966675.3 Picea glauca | reverse complement strand
AGCTACAAACTTTGACTTGTTCTTCAATGGAACTGATCCACCAATGGTTGCCTTCCAAATAGTTTCTCCCATTGTCTTCAAATACACTCTCATCTCTATTCTCCAAGTAGAATAGCTTTCCTCATCAAGGATTGGTATTTCATCATCCATGTGTGTGTCTATGGATCTCCTTCAATATTTTTAAGGCTTGTAGTGAAGGCCCTCTTTGATACCAATTGTTGGACACACCTACCACACTTAGAGGGGAGGTGAATGACTATGGGAATCTTTTTCCCAAAACTTCCCTCTTACACAAAACTCATTAGTTAGCATTCAACATTTTACTCATTACTCATTGTTATCATTTATAACCACTTATATGTGAACACATATCAGAAACATATATCAGAAATATATCATCAACAAGTCATCACCACAAGGAACACAAAGAGCACAAGATGTATGTACAATTTTCTTTTTATTACAGACTACAATCCTTGGGGTTTTTCAGCAACAACTGAATAGAGTACAACTCTACAAGAGAAACATATCTATCATGCAAGACTCAGCTTACACACTCAGCACCAACTGAGATGAGGCAACAATCCTCAATAGATATCAATCTGCAATAGGTATGTGACCTGTCGGTAGTGCAACACACGTTTGTACGTGCCCTACCAGTAGTATAGCATGCGTGTATATGCGAGCAAGAAGTACTGCATACTGTGTATATCATCTAAGATTGTTAGGGTTTATCCCTCAAGATAAACTCAGATCCTCTACAACCAATTCATCATTCTCTTCTGTCTCTCACTGTCCAAACTGACCACCAGCCAGTCACAACACATCCAAGCTCTTCAATAGCTTACTCATGCTGCACATCCAATCAATACGAATGCTAACTCAATCATGTATAAACAACTAGTATACCATAGCAATCATTTCACAATTGAATCAGAAGAGTACTTCTCACTCCATCAACCAACATAAACCACATCACAGCAGCCATACCAAGAATTCCCTAAGCATTCACAACACAACAAGCAATATTATCCATCAAGACAATAATGTAACCATACCAGTGTCTCAGTGACAGATATGAGCCAATAGAATTTAGATCTGGAACCTGCTTCAGTCTTCAATAGATTGTCATCAGCTCAACCCCAAATCTCCATGATTTTATCCACTGTACGCTCCTTGTACACAGACAAATCATGTATTGTACACACCTTGTACACGGACAACTCACGTATATGCACCCTATACACAGACAGCCTGCGTACGCACCAGAAAATAGGGTTTTCTGTAATTTCGATAATTTCACCGTCATGATCTCAAACTTGTTGAAACTTCAATGCATCCATGAGATCCTCCCGATCTCCTCTCTCTCATAATAGATCTTCAATCATTCTCAAGAGATCCACACCAAAAATTCTCTCACAAGAAGCTCTCTATCAATACTCCAAAAGATATTCTCACAAGAAGATCTCCATTGATCCACACAAAGGAGGTATTTTCAAGAGGCCATTGCTATCTTATTATACTTTCATCCTCTAGGTCAGTTAACCCATTTCTAGGTCACTTAACCTATTTTCTTTATTTTAGGGTTAACTACTTTCCATAAATAGAAAGTTCTCCAATACTTTATCATTTAAATATTCCTTCTTGATTTTGTCACCTTACTTTATCATTTAAATAATCTTTCTTGATTTTGTCACTTCTCTTTATTATTTAAATAATCCACCTTGACTTTGTCACTTTAATTTATCATTTAAATAATTATCTCTTCTTTTAAAGAACTTTGACTTCTTTGACCTTTTGGTCTTCAAGCCAACATGTGAGGGTCCTCCAACTTCGTAAGTCCATAACTCTCAAACCGTGAGGAGTTATGTGACGCTCCACATGCCACCAGAAATGGTATGAAAAGAACTATACATCTAGGATAGTTTTAGAAACAACTTCATTTATCTTCATCTCATTATTCCACATACAATCATGGGGCCTCCAACCATTCTTCTAGGATAACTCAATCTGCAAAGCGTCTTCCCCTAAGGGATTTCACTACAAGGGGACCACTTTGGAGTTCATCCATTTTGCACCTTATCAATCATGATAAGACTATAGTGATTCATCTTTTGCATGAATCCACCACTGCATCATATGCATTAATTATGCATCATGTATCAATGACAACTCATTGATCCATCTTCATCATGTATCAATGACAACTCATTGATCCATCTGCATCTATGCATTCTCATCAAGGGCGATACATATCACATTACATCAATCATCAATCAATCAATATTTTGACATCAATCAATGACATCAATAAATCAAACCATTGGCATCAATGACAACATGATCCAACATCATCAGGAATAGTCTCAATCACATCAACAAGGGAATACATCTTAAGGTGATCAGAAAATGACAGATTCCTTGGGAAAGAGGCCAGGAAAATAGCCCATAAAGTTTTAGGGATGTGAAGTAGATCACATGTATAAAAAAATTCCACATCGGGGAGATAAAATGAAGACTATGCATAGCATCAAGCAAGAGGAGATAGTAGAGGACATGGGAAGAAGCATGCCAAGAATCTATGCAGCCTTGGACAATAGACAAGGAGACTATCAATACCACATGCCAATTGAAGTGGAAGGTAATATCAATAACTATCCCATAGCTATTTTGATTGATTCTGGAGCTAGTCATAGCTATATAGATCCAAATCTAGTTGAAAGATTTAAATTGAACAAAGGTAATCAAGAAACTTCTTGGTTAGTTAAACTAGCTACTGGAACCAAGAGAAGAATTAATGGATTGTTAAAGAATTCCCTATAAACATGAATTTAATTAACACTAAGGAAGTTTTGAACATCATATCGCTTGGGTCTTATGACTGATTGATTGGTATGGATTGGCTAGAAAAGTATCGTGTTGTTTTAGATTGTCATAACAAGGCTTTCACATGTCTTGATGAGGAATGGAATTCAAGGAGAGTGAAAGGTATTCCAAGGCCTATATCTGTTTGATATATTCCAACATTGCAACAGAAAATAAGTTTTAGAAAAGGGTGTCAGATATATGCATCCCATATGGAAGAGCCAATGAAGGATAGAGAGCCAAGTCTTGAATAATATATAGTCTTGAAAGAGTTTGAATATGTTTTTGAAGAGTTGTCAAGATTTTCACCAAAGAGGGATATATATTTCTCTATTGACTTCATGTTTGGAGTTGCCCCAGTGTCCAAAAATCCCTACAGAATGAGCATGCCAGAGCTAAAAGAGTTCCAAATGCAGCTAGAAGAGTTTTTAAAGATGGGGTACATGCGCCCAAGTATTTCTTCTTTGGGTGTCCCAGTTATTTTTTTCAACAAAAAAGATGGAACGATGAGGCTATGTATTGACTTTAGATAGGTGAACAAGGTTGCAGTCAAGAAAAAATATTCTTTGACAAGGATTGAGGACATTGTTTATCAAATGAAAGGAGCAATGATATTCTCCATGTTTGAATTGAGGTCAAGCTATCATCAAGTGAGAATCAGAGAAGAACATACTAGAAAAACAATAATTTGAACAAGGTATGGACACTATGAATTTGTGGTGGTGCCTTTTGAGTTGAAAAATGCAATGGATACATTTATATGTCTGATGAATGGAGTGTTTAGAGACTTCCTGGAAAAAAACTTCATTGTATTCTTCGATGATATTCTGATATATTCCAAGACATAGGAGAAGCATGAGAAACATTTGAGAATGGTGCTACAAGTGTTGAGAGAGAACCAATTGCATGCCAAATTGAGTAAATGCACTTTTTATCAAAAGAAGATCCAGTATTTGGGTCACATTGTTTCATAAAATGGCATAGCAGTGCATATGGAAAAGATTGAAGCAATCAAAATTTGGTCAATGCCAACGAACATTTCAGAGGTTATATCATTTATGGGTCTAGTTGGTTACCATAGGATATTAATTCCGGGATTCTCCAAAGTTGCACACCCAATAACATATTTTCCAAAGAAAGGGGTAAAGTTTGAATTGAGTCGCAAGTGTGAAGAAAATTTCCAGTGCTTAAAGGATTCGCTAATCAGTGCACCTATTTTAAAAGTTGTGGATCCATATGAGGACTTGTTTGTGTGCACATATGAATGCAAGGAAGGGTTTGGTGGAGTCCTTACATAAAATGGGAATGTAATTTGTTATGATTCCAAAAAACTGAAGGAGCATGAAATAAATTATGCCACATATGACTTTGATTTGGAAGTCATAGTACATACTTTAAGGATATGGAGGAATTACCTCATGAGAAGATAACTTGAATTAAGGGTAGACCATAGTGGCCTAAAATATTTGTTTTAATAGCCAACACTAAATGATTATGTGCTCTTTCTTCAAATATAGGTCTTTTTTCTAGGTATGCATCTTGATAAATATCTCCTAGAATCATGGGAAGAAGAATGACTCCCCCTATGGGTATGTCTCCCCTATCTTCTTTGGAAGATGAACAATGTGCTACCATATAGTGATCCTTGGACCTGTTCATGCATCAAACTCATGCCATACCAAGCATCATGAAGAAAAAGATATGACAACAATGAAATAAAGAATCATGAGAAAAATATCAACCAAGTACAAATTGTACAAAAATGTGTGTTCATCATGCACAACACCTATGTACATCAACCATGTTCATCAACATCATGCAATGTGCCAAAAGATATCATCCATGGAATGTATCAATCATATGCCTCTATCAACATGCCAGCATGTGCATCTACCAATATGCCAACCATGTACATCTAACAATATTCCAACGATGTGCATCTACCAACATGCCAAACAATGTATCATATCACTCATGATATGTCTCCATCATGAACAAAGTGCCACAATCATGTATCTCAAACAAATGCCAATTTTTGTGCTAATCAAGTAGTACCAATGTTGTAGTATCATCAAGCATATGCCATTTATAAGTGTACCAAACATGTATCAGTTATAGATCAAGCTATGAATTATCAATGATGTAAAACATGATCACCTCACCAACCACATGTCCCAATGTGTAGCCCATCCATATGCTAAATGCATGCATCAAGCTTTCCATCAAGTAAGCTTCCAATACATCAATCTCATAACCAAGGTGCCATAACTTCACTGTCATAACTAGCATTGTTCTTCAACTGAAAATGCATCAATCCATACTCATGGGTTAGTGCCATGCACCCAAGATTTTATTTTACATCATCACCTTACATAATCCAATATAGAATCATGAAAACCTGCGGCAAACAGTGTCAGAACCTGCAATAAACAATGTCATACCCTACATCACAGAGTTATACCATCACATCAAATTGCAATCCCTGTGCATAGCCCTTTTCCTTAGGCTTCACCACATGTACGCGGCCTATTGCACATAGAGCTCGCGTATGTATGCGACCTATACAAGGTCAGCCTACGTATGTACACGATTGATACCACTTTCACCCGCGTATGCCTCAATATATGACACTTTTGAGCTTCCCTTCAGTCTTTCATTCTATTCTGGCTGCTTTGTCTTCTTCACCCACTTCTGTAGATGTCCCTGCTCCTCAAAACTTGAGCTCTGAGCATCCATATTTTCAAATATGTGTCCTTTACTTACTTCATTCCTTCTTCTAGCCATGCTATGTGAAGTCCTCATCATGGACTTTCTTCTTGTGTTCCATCACTCCTGGGATTTGTGGCCAAATCCACTACAGTTGTAGCATCTAATGGTGTTACAGTGAACAACAATGTGTCCTACTTGATCGCATATCCAACACCTCGTGGTGTTATAAAATCTTCCATTATATATAATTTCATAAGATCTACATTCAAAATATTTGTGACCATATCCATTACATGAATAGCAATGCCCATGAATACCTTTTCTTTGGTGTCCCAAGAATAGCTTCTTGATGTCTTCCTTACTTTGTTCTTTTGAGATTTTATTTTCCTTGTGTAGATGGTTGTTTTGCAACATTGTCTTCCTTCTTTGATGGACTTACTTCATGATTCTTTGAGGTGCTTTCTTTAACATGTGTAGCTTCCTTTTTGTATCCAAGACCTAATTTATCATATGGTGATCTTATACTTTCCAAGATCTCATCCAATATTAGTGAGCTATTAAAGAATTTATTTGACTTCTCCACTTTATTTCTAAGATCAACAATTTCATCTTTGATCCAGGTGGATATCGGTGGCTACCCACCTTTTCTGACTGGCTCAAAACAGTTTTCTAGCAATTTTGGCAATTTACTATTTTTAGCAGGTTTTAACTTCTGGGGCCATTTTGAGGGCCTAAATGAAGTTTTTTCGATATAGAGGTTATAAAATATATATGAATGCATGATTTATCCCCCACAATGAATCTTCGCGATGATACCTTTCTTACGAGCTATCATACGCCTAAAATGGAGATCGTATGCAAAAGTTACGACCCCGGGAAGTTGATGTACTAACTTACCCAAATGATGCCCACATGACTTTTGGCGCTTCATCTCCTAGGGTTAGGTTTTTGGATGTCTAGGGTTTTTTGGAATTCCTTTTTATTGTAAAAAGGCCTTCAGAGTCTCATTGTACTCATCTTCTTCCGAAGGACCGCAGCGATCACATCTCTTCTCAAAGATAAGCTACCACCATTCTAGAAAGTCTTTCACTCTGTATTTTTACAGTCTCTGTACATTTCTTTGATTAATAGAAATCATGTATTACTATATATTTGTGTTTATGGTTGCATCTTTGATACATTTTTTTATATTATTGAATATCTGTGATATCTCTATGCATTTCTTTATTATATCTCCGATCTCATTTCGTGCCGAAAATAATCCAGATCAAGCTTCTAACTTACAACATGACTCTTCCTTTTCATTTATCTGATTTTTCAACAATTCCTCTATCCTTTTGGCTTCTTCAATTTGGGTCTTGAGATGGACAATAGTTTCAAAAATTTTGCTAATCTCATCATCTACATTCATATCTTCTTTTCCATTCTTTAGTCTAGTGATATCTTCTTCCTTTTCTTCTAATTGAGTCTTATTGCTCTCTTCTCTTTCTTTGAGCATTCACTTTAACCTCAATCTGTGCCTTTGAATCCTCCTAAGAAACTTATTAGTGTTATCAGAAAGATAGTTATAGTGTGTATGATAATGATCACTGATATATCTATATAAACCCTCTTCAACTTCTTTTTGAAGTTCTAATAGATCTTCTTCTATTCTTTTCATGGGATAACTACCATCAAACTTCACACAAACTGTTTCTATA
The DNA here is from genome assembly GCA_000966675.3 of Picea glauca. Taxonomy (NCBI): domain Eukaryota; kingdom Viridiplantae; phylum Streptophyta; class Pinopsida; order Pinales; family Pinaceae; genus Picea; species Picea glauca. Next base: position 104,641 of record JZKD02S1112374.1, on the reverse strand, counting down.
TCTTCTTCTTTACTCCAGTAGAAACATTCAACATCATCGCATTGTGAATCATTGCAATCAAGAGTCTTTGGAGATTTTTTACCTCATTTGAATTACTTTCAATATCTTCCTTTTTGCCAACATCATCACATGATTCTTTTCTTTCCTTTGTGCTACCATTATCACTTGATTCTTTGTCTTCATTTGAAATGTTTTTAAGATCACATTTTGAAATAATGCATTCAAGAGTCTTTGGAGATTCTTTACCTTTAATGATATTGATGGAGTGGTCTTCATCATCTTCTTCCTTGTTTTGATATGTCTCCTCTAGATTTAGCCATAGATCCTTGGCGGAAGTGCATTGTTCCATGATTTCTTTGATAGGGCTTGAGAGTCCACTAAGAATGGTCTTGAGAGCCAATGCATCATTCTTCTTTCCTTCCCTTTGAGATGCAAACTTTGACTTGTTCTTCAATGGAACTGATCCACCAATGGTTGTCTTCCAAATAGTTTCTCCCATTGTCTTCAAATGCACTCTTATCTCTATTCTCCAAGTAGAATAGTTTTCCTCATAAAGGATTGGTATTTCATCATCCATTTGTGTGTCTATGGATCTCCTTCAATCTTTTTAAGTCTTGTAGTGAAGGCCCACTCTGATACCAAGTGTTGGACACACCTACCACACTTAGAGGGGGGGTGAATGAGTGTGGGAATCTTTTTCCCAAAACTTCCCTCTTACACAAAAATCATTAGTTAGCATTCAACATCTTACTCATTACTCATTGCTATAATTTATAACCACTTAGATGTGAACACATATCAATAATATATCATCAACAAGTCATCACCACAAGGAACACAAAGAACACAAGATGTATGTACAATTTTCTTTTTATTACGGACTACAATCCTTGGGGTTTTCTAGCAACAACTGAATAGAGTACAACTCTACAAGAGCACCAGCTCTATCATGAAAGACTCATCTTACACACTTAGTACCAACTGAGATGAGGAAACAATCCTCAACAGATATCAATCTACAATAGGCATGTGACCTGTCGGTAGTGTAGCACACGTATGTACGTGCCCTACCAGTACTATAGCATGCGTGTATACGCACCCAAGTAGTACTACATCCTGTGTATATCATATGAGCTTATTAGGGTTTATATCTCAAGATCAACTCACATCCTCTACAACCAATTCATCATTCTCTTCTATCTCTCACTGTCCAAATTGACAACCATCTAGTCACAACACATCCAAGCTCTCCAATAGATTACTCATGTTGTACAACCAATCAATATGAATTCTAACTCAATCATGTATAAGAAAATAGTATACCATAGAAATCATTTCACAACGAAATCACAAGAGTACTTCTCACTCCATCAACTAACATAAACCACATCATAGCAGCCATAGCAAGAATTCCCTAAGCATTCACAACACAACAAGCAATACTATCCATCAAGACAATAATGTAACCATGTTAGTGTCTCAGTGACAGATCTGAGCCCATAGAATGCAAATCTCGAACCAGCTTCAGTCTTCAACAACTTGTCATCAGCTCAACCACCAATATCCATGATTTTATCCACTGTATGCTCCCTGTACACAAACAACTCGCATATTGTATGCACCTTGTACACAGATAGCTCACGTATGTGCACCCTATACACAGATAACACATCTACGCACCAGAAAATAGGGATTTTTTGGAATTCCGAGAATTTTGTTGTCATGATCTCCGACTTGCCGAAACGTCAATGCATCCATGAGATCCTCCCGATCTCCTCTCTCTCGGAATATATCTTCAATCATTCTCAAGACATCCACACCAAAAATGATCTCACAAGAAGCTCTCCATCAATACTCGAAAAGATATTCTCACAAGAAGATCTCCATTGATCCACACAAAGAATGTATTTTAAAGAGGCCATTGCTATCTTATTTATACTTTCATCCTCTAGGTCACTTAACCCATTTCTAGGTCACTTAACCTGTTTTCCTTGTTTTAGGGTTAACTACTTTCCATAAATAGATAGTTCTCCAATACTTTATCATTTAAATATTCGTTCTTGATTTTGTCACCTTACTTTCTCATTTAAATAATATTTCTTGATTTTGTCACTTCTCTTTATTATTTAAATAATCCACCTTGACTTTGTCAGTTTACTTTATCATTTAAATAATGATTTATTCTTTTAAAGCACTTTGACTTCTTTGACCTTTTGGGCTTCAAGCCAACTTGTGAGGGTCCTCCAACTTCGTAAGGCCATAACTCTCAAACTGTGAGGAGTTATGTGACACTCCACATACCATTGGAAATGGTATGAAAAGCACTATCCATATATGATAGTTTCACCAACAGCTTCATTGATCTTCATCTCATTATTCCACATACAATCATGGGTCCTCCAACCATTATTCTAGGATAACTCAATCCGCAAAGCATCTTCCCATGAGGGCTTTCACCATAACGGGAGCACTTTGGAGTTCATCCATTTGTGCACCTTATCAATCATGATAAGACTATAGTGATTCATATTTTGCATCAATCCACCACTGCATCATATCCATTAATTATGCATCCTGTATCAATGACAACTCATTGATCCATATTCATCTATGCATTCTCTTCAAGGACAATACATATTACATTACATCAATCATCAATCAATCAATATTTTGACATCAATCAATCACTTGACATCAATCAATCAAACCATTGGCATCAATGACAACATGATCCAACATCATCAGGAATAGTCTCAATCACATCAACAAGGGAATACATCTTAAGGTGATCAGAAAATGACAGATTCCTTGGGAAAGAGGCCAAGACAATAGCCCATAAAGTTTTAGGGATGTGAAGTATATCACATGTATAAATTTTGTCCACGTCAGGGAGATAAAATGAAGACTATGCATAGCATCAAGCAAGAGGAGATGGTAGAGGACATGGGCAGAAGCATGCCAAGAATCTATGCAGCCTTGGACAATAGACAAGGAGAATATCAATACCACATGTCAATTGAAGTGGAAGGTAATATAGATAACTATCCCATAGCTATTTTGATTGATTCTGGAGCTAGTCATAGCTATATAGATCCAAATCTAGTTGAAAGATTTAAATTGAACAAAGATAATCAAGAAACTTCTTGGTTAGTTAAACTAGCTACTGGAATCAAGAGAAGAATTAATGAGATTGTTAAAGAATTCCCTATAAACATGAATTTAATTAACACTAAGTAATTTTGAACATCACACCGCTTGGGTCTTATGACTAATTGATTGGTATGGATTGGCTAGAAAAGAATCATGTTGTTTTAGATTGTCATAACAAGGCTTTCACATGTCTTGATGAGGAATGGAATTCAAGGATAGTGCAAGGTATTCCAAGGCCTATATGTGTTTGATATATTCCAACATTGCAACAGAAAATAAGTTTTAGAAAAGGGTGTCAGATATATGCATCCCATATGGAAGAGCCAATGAAGGATAGAGAGCCAAGTCTTAAATAATATCTAGTCTTGAAAGAGTTTGAATATGTTTTTGAAGAGTTGTCAAGATTTTCACCAAAGAGGGATATAGATTTCTCTATTGACTTCATGTTTGGAGCTGCCCCAGTGTCCAAAAATCCCTATAGAATGAGCACGCCAGAGCTAAAAGAGTTCCAAATGCAGCTAGAAGAGTTTTTAAAGATGGGGTGCATGCGCCCAAGTATTTCTTCTTTGGGTGTCCCAGTTATTTTTTTCAATAAAAAATATGGAACGATGAGGTTATGTATTGACTTTAGACAGGTGAACAAGGTTGCAGTCAAGAAAAAATATTCTTTGCCAAGGATTGAGGATATTGTTTATCAAATGAAAGGAGCAATGATATTCTCCAAGTTTCAATTGAGGTCAGGCTATCATCAAGTGAGAATCAGATAAGAAGATACTAGAAAAACAACAATTTGAACAAGGTATGGACACTATGAATTTGTGGTGGTGCCTTTTGGGTTGAAAAATGCAATGGATACATTTATATGTCTGATGAACGGAGTGTTTAGAGACTTCCTAGAAAAAAAATCATTGTATTCTTCGATGATATTCTCATATACTCCAAGACATAGGAGAAGCATGAGACACATTTGAGAATGGTTCTACAAGTGTTGAGAGAGAACCAATTGTATGCCAAATTGAGTAAATGCACTTTTTATCAAAAGAAGATCCAGTATTTGGGTCACATTGTTTCATAAAATGGCATAGCAGTGGATCCGGAAAAGATTGAAGCAATCAAAATTTGGTCAATGCCAACAAACATTTCATAGGTTAGATCATTTATGGGTCTAGTTGGTTACCACAGGAGATTCATTCCGGAATTCTCCAAAGTTGCACACCCAATAACATATTTTCCAAAGAAAGGGGTAAAGTTTTAATGGAGTGGCAAGTGTGAATAAAATTTCCAATGCTTAAAGGATTCGCTAATCAGTGCACCTATTTTAAAATTTGTAGATCCATATGAGGACTTGTTTGTGTGCACATATGCATGCAAGGAAGGGCTCGGTGGAGTCCTTACACAAAATGGGAATGTAATTTTTTATGAGTCCAAAAGACTGAAGGAGCATGACATAAATTATGCCACACATGAATTAGATTTGGCATACATAGTACATACTTTAAGGATGTGGAGGAATTACCTCATGAGAAGATAATTTGAATTAATGGTAGACCATAGTGATCTAAAATATTTGTTTGAATAGCCAACACTAAATTCTACAGCCATTAGTATGTATATAATAGATCTAAAAGATAGAATTCTAGAGGCTATAATAGTAGACCATCAATATATGCAAGTCAAAGAAATCTTATAGCACAATAATGTACAACGGAAATATAAGGATTACAAACTAGAAGAGGATGGAATCCTCTTATTCTAGAGTAGAGTTTATGTTCTCAATTCTCATAAATTGAGAAATTATGTTTTAAAGGAGATGCATAATATGACATACATTGTACATCTAGGATACCAGAAAACTATTAAAGTTGTAAAAGGCCAATATTTTTGGGTCGGCATGAAGAAAGATGTCACTAATTAGTTGGCCAAATGCATGGAGTGTCAGAAGGTAAGGGAAGAGCACAGACTTCTAGCAGGATTGTTGCAGCCATTGCTCATTCCTGAATGGAAATGGGAAGTTGTTACTATCAATTTCATTACCAAGTGGCCTAGGACAACAAGGAAACATGATTCCATCATGGTAGTGGTGCAAAATCTTACAAAGGTTGCACATTTCATTCCTATAAAAGTAATTCATAAGGAATTCATAATTGCAAAAATTTATATGAGAGAAATTGCCAGACTACATGGTGTGCCTAAGGTAATAGTGTTGGATCGGGATCCCAAGTTCACTTCCAATTTTTGGAAGGGTTTGTTAAAAGTATTTTTGAATTTCAATACATCACATCACCCAGAGTCAGATGGATAAACAGAAAGGATTAATTGGATAATTGAATATATATTGAGAATGTATTTAATGGACAAGACTTCTAGGTGGGAGGACTATATCCATTTAGTTGATTTTGTTTACAATAATGGGTATCAAGAATCATTCAAAATGATCTTGTTTGAAGCATTGTATGACAGAAAATGCAATACACTAGTAAGTTGGGATAACCCAGCAGACATAGTCGTGATAGGGCCATAATTATTAAGAGAAATGGAAGAATAGGTGGTAAAGATCAAGTAGAATTTGAAAGTTGCACAAGATAGGAAGAAGAGTTATGTTGATAAAAGAAGAACACGTAGAGAATTCAAAGTGGGAGAGAATGTGTTTTTAAAAGTCAAAGCCATGATAAGCTCGTTAAAATTTGATATTTGCCCAAAGTTTGCAGCGATATATTGTGGGCCTTTTGAGGTGTTAGAAAAGATAGGGCCAATTGCATACATGCTAACATTACCTACATCCATGAGAAGTCATAACGTGTTCCATGTGTATTTATTAAAAAATTATTTACCTTACCCTAATCGTGTGATTGATTGGAGTGTGATCCAAGTGGAACGTGAAGGGTATTTTTGTGTGGAACCAGTGTGCATCCTAGACTGGAAATTCAAAGTGCTTAGGAATAAATCCATCAACTTGGTAAAGGTTCAATGGACCTGCTACGGTCCCGAAGACGCTACATGGGAGAACAAGGAAGTTGTTGGAGTTACTTCACACACACCTAGGATTACTTTGTCCTAAGGTTTTTCCTATGCTTATTAGTCATTATTCAGTCTCCTATATTTTAGGAATAATATTCCTCTAGGGAGAATATTCTCTTCAGTTTTCACTTAAGTTTGGTCAGTTGAGTGGAGTCTAAATGCTACATTGGTATTGTCACCGTGCAACATTGGGAACATCACCAGCTAATGCGTATTGTCCTTGGGATCATCACCATACTATCACATTACTCATGATTCCTTGATATCCTCATCACTTCACTCTATTTCAGTCAGTTAAGTGAAGACTGCTAGACTAGTTAACTCAGCTAGGTGGCAGTTCACTTTCATAACTGCCCAAGAGACTAGACTAGGTGGAAGCTTACTCTCGTAACTATCAGTGTGTGTATAAATCACTCTAGACCACCACTATGGTGAATTGGCTTCTCCTACAGTGTGCATTGGTTGAGTTATACATAGTATATCATGTTTAAATTATCAATTATTCATTTGGTTAATGAGAATTCTTCCATTCTTTCTCTCTTGCTTCTCTTTTCTCTGTAACTGTGTATGTCAATTCCCAGCTAGATCTATTTTGTTCAGGTTCAACACATTTACATCGTATCATAGCCAACAGGCTTCTAGGGAAAAGCCACACCAAATTATTTTTTCCAGGTACCAAAGATTGAAGACAGCGGAAAAATGGAATTCCCAAAAGAATTCATTGTTACACCTTACAGCTTATTTGCATGGAAGGAGAAGATGATCATGAATCTTCTAAGTAGAGGATTGTACAGGTTAACCATGAACACAGAGACAAAACCAACATCAACCATATAAAAATCCAAGTATCTAAATCAAATGGATGAATCATTTGGAACAATATGCAGTCTCATTTCTCCTGATCTCCTCTTTCACATATCTTCCTGTAAAAACCCCAATGAAGCCTAGACCACCATGGAAGGGATTTTTGGAAAACATAATGAGATGAGGGGACACATGCTTGAGGTGTAATTTCTCACATTGGATCCAAAAATCTTCGACAATCTCCAAGATTTATTTACAAAATATAAGGATTTACTGCCGCAACTCAAGGCTTGCAGGGTTGATAAATCTGAGGAGAAATAAATTTTTCTCACCATTCTCTCCAAGCCTGGTCATGAATTCTCAGTGTTTGTATCCACATTCCATTCATTCAGATTCACCTCTGGAGCCACCTGGAAGATGCCTTCTCTTGAGTAATTTATCAAATCTTTGACACAAGAACAGACCAAGCTCATCAACATGGGAAAAATCAAAGACCCAAAGGTGCATGCACTTACTGTGAAAGATGGAAGCGGTCATAAATATAATAAATATAAAGATAAATACAAAATGAAATCTCATGCAAATATGAAGAAGGAAGGGTACTCAAAACCCTTCAACGAAGCCTCCGGATGCAAAGGTGGGAAAGGATGAAAAGGGGAGAAATGCACATACTACCATAAAGGATTCCATATAGAATATGCATGTATGCAAAAAAAAATAGATCTAATGACCCAAATAATTCAGCAAACAACCTTGGAAATCACATCCCTGAGGGTGCCAAGAAGAAGAATCCAGAAGATCAGAATCCCAAGAAAGGAAATTCTAGCTATGCCTTGATTTCCATCAACTCCTCTCTTGATGTTTGGCACGTAGATTCAAGAGCATCACACCAAATGGATACCAAAAAAGAGGTATATCCTTTATTGGATGCATGAAAAGGTCCTCCTATTCTGATGGGGGACAACTCTCCAGTCGAGGTCACTGGAAAAGGAAGGATTGAAGTCACCAATGGAAGTTTCGAGAATGTGTTGCATGTTCGCAAACTTTTCGTTAATATTCTCTCCATGTATCATATGAAAAATTTTGGCACTGGAAATAAATTCATATTCACACCTGATGCGATGGATATCTATGACATGCAAACCAATTCTAGGGTTGCTACCGGTGAGGTAAATCATCAATCTAAGATTTACACATTTTCTGAATTTATTGAACCATATTTTTCTTTACTGCTTACCCATGTTCATGAAAGTAGTAGGATATGGCACGAAAGCTTCAGGCATTTAAATTTCATTTATATGCAACAACTTAGAAAGCATGGATTGTTTGATGGTCTACCAGACATCCATTTCTCCAAAGGAATTTTTGAGGGATGTGTTCTTGGAAAACACCCTCAAGACAAATTCGACAAAGGAAAGACACAGAGGGATTCCTCTCCTTTAGATCTAATCCATAGTGACCTCATGGGCCCTTTTTTGCATCCATCAATCAGAAAATCAAGGTATGTACTCATTTTTGTTGATGATTTCTCATTCTTCACATGGATTTTCTTTCTTAGGAAAAAATTAGATGTCTTTCAACACCTCAAAGATTTCAAATCCCTTGTTGAGACATAGTCAAGAAAGAAAATCAAAATCCTCCGAACTGATAACAAGGGAGAGTATGTAAAACATGATATCCATAATATTTTTCATGAGGCACGGATTCAGTTGCAACACATGATTCCCTACACTCCGCAGCAAAACGGAGTTGTTGAGCAGAAATATAGATCTCTAAAAGAGATGGCATCTTGCATGCTAATTCCAAAGTCACTTCCACAGAGATTATGGTCTAAATCACTTAATTGTGCAACCTACATCCAAAATAGATCTCCCCATAGATATGTCAAGAATAAGACCCCCTATAAGACTTGGAGCGGCCTCAAAATGGAAGTGACCCACTTTCATATTTTTGGTTCACGTGCATGGGCCCAGATTCCCTTTGAAAAGAGGAAGGCACTTGATCCACATAGCACAGAGTGTATCTTTGTTGGATACCCATACAATGTGAAGGAATACAAACTTATTGATATTCCCTCAGACTGGCTCATCATTGAGCAAAGTGTCTGATTCGAGGAAAGTGTCTCGCATGTACCTTAGCAGCCACATGCAGACACCTTTATTCTTCCACCCGTCTGAGATGATGTGCATGCACATGACAACTCTTCTTCATGTGAGATTTATGATTCATAGGATTCAGATGATCCAAATATAGAGTCAGTACACTCAAATGCAGAGTCATTGCATGCAGATGCAGATGTAGAGCCATAGTCGAGGCCCAAGTGGGCTCAGACTACTCTTTAGGATGAAAGGGATATTGTTGGGGATCCAGCTAATACTAGGAGGACTCGATCTGATTTCAAGGAGACTTATCTTCCACTCACAACCACTGAATCATTTCCACCTAGGAATATTTTCTTGGTTCGGTCTTTAGATCCACAGTCTTATGTCAAGGTTGCTGGAAATAATTTTTGGGAATTAGCCATGCAAGAGGAGTACAACTCTCTCCTAGAGAACCATACTTGGGATATGGTTCCCCTTCCCTCATGAAGGAAACTTTTCAGGTGCAGATGGGTCTATAGGACCAAGAGCACAACGGATGGACAGATTAGAAGATACAAATCCAGGATTGTTGCCAAAGGATTTCAACAGGTGCATGGAATTGACTATGATGACAACATCTCTCTAGTAGCGAAGATGGATTCCATACATTTGGCACTTGACTTTGTGGCAACCAAGGGATCAGAAGTCCACCAGATGGACATGCAGAATGAATTTTTTCATGTCAATATCTCTAGGGAGATCTATATGAAGAAACCCTAGGGATTTATGCAGGATTCATATTTGGTTTGTCGACTAAAGAAGTCTCTTTATGGCCTCAAGCAGGCTCTGAGGGCATGGTATGCCAAGATGGAATCCTACCTATTTTCACATAACTTTGTATGTTGTAAATTAGACACGAATGTTTACATTCTCGGGACGGTTTATTCACTTCTACTCTTAGTTTTGTATGTCAATGATTTGTTGATCACTAGTTTCTCGACTTCAGCGATTTCTACAGTCAAGAGGATTCTGCATGGTAGGTTCTTGGTGATGGAAATGGGTCCACTACACTTCTTCCTTAGACTCGATATCAGTCAAGATGCATCAGGCATCAAACTATCTCAGGCCAAGTATGCACGAGATCTCCTTGAGAAATTTCACATGACATACTGCAAGTCTTCCCTTACTCCTTTCCTATCAGGAGTCAAACTTGAGGATGATGGGGACACTCCACTGGTTGACAACACATTGTATAGACATCTAGTGGGGAGATTTTTGTATCTCACACACTCCAGACCAAGCCTCTCCTATGCATTTGGTGCAGTTTCCAGGTTCATGCACGAGCCACATCAACTACATTGGAAATTTGCAAAGCGTATCCTTCGATACTTGCAGGGCACCATCACCTTTCAGATTCATTATGTAGAAAACTCTACATTGGATATCATTGGTTTCACCGATTCTGACTGGGTCGGTGATAGCATTGATCGCAAGTCCACATTTGGTTACTCACTAGTCTTGGTTTTGGGCCTATATGTTGGTCGAACAAGAAGCATGTTTCTATTTCTCTATATTCAGTCGAGACACAGTACAGAGGGGTAGTTAACATAACCATTCATTCTATGTGGATACAACATTTTCTCACCGGGTTGGGCATTTAGTTTCATCAATCGATCGTCATCTAGCGTGACAACCATAGCATTGTAAAGTTATGCAGATATCCAATTCAAGAGCAACGAATGAAGCACATCAAGATCCACATGCACTACATCTGGGACTTAGTACATGAGGGGATCATCGAATTGCAGTTTTTTCCTTTAGCAGAACATACTACAGACATCTTCACAAAGACCTTCACTGGATAGAAGTTCCATTCTCTACAAAGTCATATTGGACTGAAGGACATAGTTTCCTAGAAAATGTCAGTTCTTCTTTTTACATACATTGTACTTTGAGGGGGGGTTTACCATGAGGTTTTCCCTCTTTCCTCGCTTTATTTCAGTGTATATTTTTTATTTGGGTACCTAACATGGCCTTGTTGTCGAGACCGATTCTTTATTTTCACCATAGTGATGTTCAGGGGGGTTGTTGAAGTTACTTCACACACACCTAGGGTTTCTTGTTCCTAAGGTTTTTCCTATGTTTATTAGTCATTGTTCAGCCTCCTATATTTTAGGAAGAATATTCCTCTAGGGAGAATATTCTCTTCAGTTTTCACTTTAGTTTGATCAGTTGAGTGGAGTCTAAATGCTACATTGATATTGTCACCATGCAACATTGGGATCATCACCAACTAATACACATTTTCCTTGGGATCATCACCATACTAGCACATTACTCATGATTCCCTGATCTCCTCGTCACTTCAATCTGTTTCAATCAGTTAACCAAAGACTGATAGACTAGTTAACTCAACTAGGTGGAAGTTCACTCCCGTAACTTCCTAAGAGACTAGACTAAGTGGTAGTTTACTCCCATAACTATTGGTGTGTGTCCAGATCACTCTAGACCACCACTATGGTGCATTGGCTTCTCCTCCAGTGTGCATTGGTTGAGTTATACAGAGTATATCTTGTTGTTGGTTGGAATTGTTTCATGAGTCATTAAGTTGCATAATTATCAAGTATTCTAATGTGATATTTTTATATATGTTCTAACATCCCCCAGCTCGACCGAGAGATATTACGGTGTGAAATACTGATAAAAATGAAAATTTATGGTAACTGATTAATATCCTATAGCCTTCAGCTACAAATTTAAACCAGATTTAACTATTAACTATTACTATAATTTACATGCATCTACAACATTCTAAACATAAATGAAATGTAACTAATTAACACCATTATAGCAACATATAATTTTTTTCTCGTACTCAGAGAAAAACACAACCATTAAACACATAATATAACATAGCAACAAGATAAAATATTTATCTTATGAGAATTTTTTAGAAACCAACTACTTGGAACATACGTTCCACCCAACCATAGACTAACTGTTCCAAGTCTCAATAGTCAATCACCCTCGAGTAGTCTCCCATTGTCCACTCACAGCTCATAAAAATCACAACCCATTGGTATATTCCTACATTTATCCTGATTTTCCACCATCTCTCTTCCTCTTGACCTACCCAACACAAGGAATTTACCCCTTCACTAATCTCGATCCCTCATGTGTCTCATTCATCCATTAGGGTATATTTGGCATAGGTAGATAGAAATCTCTCAGTTGAGAACTCAAGGGAATTCACTGCTAGGAAAAAATTCCATCAACAATAGAAAAAAGTTGTTTTAGTGCAAATCACTCAGGAGTTCACTCTTTAGGCCTGACAACCTGGCTCTTCAATATTCTGCTCCAAAATGCTCTAGATATGATCCACCATGCTCTAAATTTTTCCCTGCATGGATGCACCAGCTCCAAGTTCTCTTCCTTCTTCTCTACTTGTTGCTCATGCACAAAAAATGAGCATGTAAAAACTACTCTCTCCACACGTATGAATTTCCTCCCTTTGGCTTACCTTTCTTGACTTGCACGGTTCCCCAAGTTGATTGTACTTAGCCCCCATGTGCCCTGTCATCCCCATTTTGTGGGATAACTAAGGATATGATCTCTCGAGGCCCTCAGGTTGCATAGATGGAGTGCCGAGATACCACATGAATAGCAGTGTCCACTTGTGCATATGGAAGCTCGCTCTATTACCATGGATTGATCCATCATCAGTGCATCCACCACATCAACTAGCTTCTACAAGGCACATGAGTCTTTCTCCATGTGGTACAAGTCAGATATTGTGGCAAGTAATCACCCTAATATTTGAGTCATTTGAGCATGTTTTATTGAAGCTTCTTTTGATTATAGAACGTATGCTTGGACATTATGCATTTGACCTTGTTTCACCTTGGTGATTGCCATTGATTTCCTAGTATGTGGTCAACTTTTGGGGAAGGGATGCAACTGGGGGTCCCTTAAGGGGTCATCATACCATTCCCAACCATACTCATCACTTTTCTCTCATCATATTCCTATCACATTACCCTCTTCTAGGCCCTTTGGCTTTAGTGACCCAAAAAGGGCATGTACCTCATTTCATGGGAAGAAGGGGCTGAAGGCCCAAAGAGATGGTGGCTAGAAAAATATTAAAGACTAAAATATAAACCCTCAAGATGCTCTCCCAAAGAGTTCTTGAGAGCAATGAAAATATTCTCCGAAAAAAATCAAAGACCTACAAAAGAAAAATAATATTATATACATGTCCCCACTTGTTAAGGTATGTACACTCATGTGGTATCCCTTTCTTTCCTTGCATATGGAACTATGTGTACCTATAGCTTCAACTGGGACTTTTGGTGCTTCCCCCCAAGCTAATTGATTTCACTCTAGGGAGTATCCAAGGTTTTGGACTATTAATTTATTAATGTCAATAAATGGGCTTGGAAAAATGATTCATTGAAAACGAAGGTGCATCACACACTCTACAAAGCACCCCTAGATGAGACAATACGAACCCTTGTATGTCATGAAAATCATTGGCCTATGAAGTACAAACCCCTTTTCACCTCATCATCCACTACATGACTTTGAAGGGGAACCCTTGGGAGCATCCCCTACTTAAGGGTTTTGGTCTACCTAATAGGAATTTTATGAAACCTGTCCCATACCTAAACTTGGTCAATTGTATAGGGTCTTTGAGCATTTGTTTAATTTTATGATGTAGTTTTGATGCACTTTTTTAGATTCCTTGTTTATTAGATGTGTTTTCACTTGCCATGATATTTTGACTTGAGATCTTTGGAGGGAATACCCATTTGTTTTGCAGGACCTTGCTTGGTGGATAGTTTTGGAGGAACAAACCTAGCTTGGGCTTCCATGGGGCTTGAAGCCCACAGGTTGGATTCCAAGGGCCCACATGTCAAATCATGATGTCTTGCCTTTGGAGGCCTAGAAGACACCTTGGAGGACCTAACCTAGCCGTCACATGCCAAACGAATTACCTAGAAGGGGTATAACGTACCTCTTTGGGGTTTGACGTCACCTAGGGCTAGGGTTGGTGGTGATGGAGTTTTTTTTCATTGACACTTGGCATGATTTGACTGGAGGAGACATGGATTGACCTTCGAGCATGAAGATGAGGCTCTAGGAGCCCCAACGACCTCCACTTTCTTCTCCAATGACTTGGAAAGTGTCAAAACATCTCCATAAAAGGGTGACATCATCTTGTTTTAGGGTTTCTAATGTGAAAAAGTGTAAATTAAATATTAGTATTTGTGTAAAGGTGTAATATAAGGGTTGTTGACTCCTTATCTTATGTTTTACCATAATTAAGTGGACAAACTATGTTTTAAACATTCTATATAAATAGAGATCATGTGAATCTCATTTCATAACAAAATTCTCCCATTGTGAGAAGTACTTGTCTGAAATTTTTGCTTCCCTTTGGGATTTTTCTCTCTCTTTTGCACTATTGGTGGAACGAAGTGGTGCACTACCTCCTATGGATCATTTCTCTTCCATATTAGTGGATAAATCTTGG
>JZKD02S1112374.1:73180-84318 GCA_000966675.3 Picea glauca | reverse complement strand
ATTTATAACTGGCTTTTCAATTGTGAGAATTTGCTAAGAGTTTGCCACATTTATTTACTTGGCCTAGTGCAAGTTTTGGGTGGATTATTTGTGAGTTTTTGTGGTTGGATTTACTTCTATAAAAACTTGTTTTCTACAGCCATAAGGCTGCAAAATATTTCTTCGAGCAACATTTTATTACAACCTTGTTTCATTGCTAAATTTTTATGTTTTTATACTTGAGGATTACTAGTGTTTATCTAGCTTATCTTTTGCATCATTTGTTGGACTTTTAGCAATTGTTTAGCATATTTTATACTTACTTTATTGCTGATATAAATTGTTGTTTACTGCTACAATTAGGGACAGCAATCCTAACTTGTTCGTCCACCTAACACTATGCATATACATTCGGCTTGTTCTTGTGTCTCTAGTAGGTACATCATTCTTTGTAGGTGTTCTTATCTCTTGGAAACCTTTGGCTACCACCAAAAATCTTTCTCAAGCCTTTCTACATCTTACATCTTGACCTATAGGGGTACGTCCCTTCATCTCTTCACTTTCCATCTCATTTCCCCCAAGGTCATCGGGATTCCCCCCTTGAGGTGATTCTATCATCTCTAAAGTGGCGGGAATACTTGCCTAAGGTGACAGTGGGTAGGTGTTCTCTAAGTTGTTTCCATTTGGTGGTTGGGTTAGGATTTTCCTAACCCAAAAATTGTGTGATAACATGCCCAATAACTATTGGATGTAACCACTCACACCCACCCTCTTACGTGTATTCAAGTATTGGCTTTGGTAACACTCAATCATGAATTAGAAGGTTCATATACAAATAGCAATTTTAGGTAAAATGGGTTGAATTAGTATACATGGGTAAATCCCCTTTGGACCCCTCTTGACCATTATCCTAGAATCTCCCATCTCGTGTGGATTAATTCATCCTCCATCTTTGTCCATGTCCCCTTAGCAGTTGGAATCACATTTTATTATTAAAACATAGAAATGCAATTCACATATTACATCACTTGGTCGTAACCACATTTATATATACATTAAGCATTAATTAAATTGAGGGTTATAGTGGGGAGTTTAAATTCCCCCTCCCCTACATTTTTTCATCATCCTCGGTGCACACTATGATGATATATATATATATATATATATATATATATATGAAAATTTACATCACAATACTTAGAAAATAAAATTCTACAATTTTACAACTCCAGCAGCAGTTCCAACCATGATTTTTTGTTCCTCTCAACTCATCGACCCAAGGAATGCACCATTCATTTATCAGATCTAACCCAAGGGATGTACCATCAATTTATCAAGGCTAACCCAAGGAATTTTCCATTCTTTTATCAAGCCCCCCTAGTACAGTTGGCTAGGATTCTGAGATATGGTTTTGGAACTCTAACTTCTCAAAATGGAGTATTGCATTCTACTTTCTTAAAAATTGGCAAAAATTTATGGGTATTATTCCCGCATGTTTTTTTCATGCTCCCATGTAGCATCTTCAATACTGTAGCAGGTCCATTGAACCTTTACCAACCATATTTCCTTGTTCCTGAGCACTTTGACCTTTCGGTCTAGGATGCGTATTGGTTCCACCCAGAAATCCCCTTCGTTCTCCACTTGGATCACATTCCAATCAATTATTTGGTTAGGGTCAAGCACATATTTCTTTAATAATGACACATGAAATACATTATGCACTCCCATGGATGCCGGAAATGCTAGCATGTATGCAACTAGCCCTATCTTTTCTAATTTTTCAAAAGGCCCACAACATCTCACTGCCAACTTCAGGAAGCTTCCTAATCTTAGCAAACTTATTTTCGCCTTCACTCTTAAGAACACATGTTCTCCCACTTTAAAATATCTAAACACTTTATTCTTGTCTGCATAACGTTTCTTCCTATCATGGGCAACCTTTAAATTATGCTTGATCTTTACCATCTTCT
This sequence comes from Picea glauca, assembly GCA_000966675.3. Classification (NCBI taxonomy): domain Eukaryota; kingdom Viridiplantae; phylum Streptophyta; class Pinopsida; order Pinales; family Pinaceae; genus Picea; species Picea glauca. The sequence goes on along the minus strand of JZKD02S1112374.1, from coordinate 82,369 downwards.
CTTCTATTTATTTTAACAAATATGGCCAAACATTTGCTCTGTCTTCTGGATTATCCCAACTTACTCGTGTGTTACACTTCCTACCATACAATGCTTCAAATAGACTCATTTTCAATGAAGCATGATACCCATTATTGTAAGCAAATTAAACTAAATGAATATAATCCTCCCACTTTGATGGTCGATCCATCACATACATTCTAAGCATGTCCTCAATTATTATGCTAGTCCTCTTTGTTTGTCCATATGAATATGGTTGATATGTTGTACTAAGATTCAAATTTGTTCCAAATCCTCTGATCAAACCCTTCCAAAAATTGGAAGTGAACTTTGGATCTCTATATGAAACTATTTCCTTAGGAACTCCATTTAGCCTAGCAACTTCCTTCATATATATCTCTGCAATATTTGTTGCTTTGTGTGTTGTCTTCACTAGAATAAAATGTGATGCCTTAGTCAATTTATCCACCACCACCATGATGGAATCATGTCGCTTCACTTTTTTTGTCAGATTTGTAATAAAATCCACTCAGACAACTTCCCACTTCCATTCTAGAATGGGAAATGGTTGTAGCAAACCTATTGGATGTTTATAATCTATCTTCACTTTTTGGAATTCTAGACATATTGCTATGTAATTAGCCACTTCTTTCTTCATTCCCACCCAAAAGTATTGGCTTCTCACAATTGTAATTGTCTTCTGATATCCTGGGTGCTCGACATATGGCACATTATGCATTTCCTCCAACACTACATTTTTCAACTCATTGGAATTCGCACATATAATTTTCCTTTATACATGAGAATCCCATCTTCTTTCAGCTCATAAAAATTAAATTTCTGCTGAAAATCCCTTGTTGCAATGTCTCTTTTATTTTTAGATATTGTTGATTTGAATTTGTTGTTGCAATAATATTATCTTTCATATCATTCATGTACATGATAATCGATAGAACATGCACTTCATGGCCTCTCATGTTGAGTGCATCAACCGCTTGATTTTCCTTTCCTTTGATGTGCTTAATTTCAAAGTCATACTCACTGAGAAATTCAATCCATCTAGTTTGTCTAGAATTTAGTGTTAGTTGTCCAAACAAATGCTTTAGACCACAATGGTTTTTCCTTAGCTTGAATTTCTTCCCCATAAGGTAATGTATCCACATTTTTTATGCATGTACAATTGTTGGTACTTCTATATCATGGGTAGTGTAATTAATCTCATGTTCTTTTAAGTTTTTGGACTCATAGCATACCACATGATCCTTTTGACCAAGAAATCCATCAAGCCCTCCCTTGCATGCATCAGTGCACACAAAAAAATCTCCATCTGGGTCTGCAATCTTCAAGATTGGTGCACTTGTCAATATGTCTTTCAGTTGTTGAAAGCTTTCTTCACACTTGAAATTCCATTCAAACTTCACTCCCTTCTTTTGCAAAGAAGTGATTGGGATTGCAATCTTTGAAAATCCTTTTATGAATCTTTGGTAATAACTGGCAAGACCCATGAATGATATAACCTCTATGACACTCTTTGGTGTTGGACATCCTCTAATAGCCTCTATATTCTTAGGATCAAATTTTGTCCCTTCTGTTGAAATTATATACCCCAAGTAGTGAATCTTCTTTTGGTAAAAAGATGCACTTACTTAGCTTAGTATATAATTTATGCTCTCTTAAAACTTGCAACACCATTCTCAAATGTTTTTCATGTTTCTCTTCTGACTTAGAGTAGATGAGTATATCACCTAGGAACACAATTACAAACTTGTCCAGGTACTCCCTGAACACTCCATTCATCAAGAACATAAAAACAAATGGGGCATTTGATAGTCCAAATGGCACTACCGTGAATTCATAATGCCCATATATTTCCTTCCTACCCTTCTTCATCAAGACATGTGATTGTCTTGTTGTAACATTCTAGGACAGTATGGTGTTTTTCCAACCAATCCATGCCAACTAGACAATCATATGAACTCAATGGTATGATGTTTGCATCTACCTTTGTGTTGAGCCCATTCATTTCTATCGAACAATATTTAACAATATCATTGATTTTCCTCTTATCCCCTATGGCTAACTGAATAACTAAGGTTCATTATGCTTACTCCTTTGCAAGTGAAATCTTTCAACATTATTAGAATTTATGTAACTATGGCTAGCTCTAAAATCAATTAAAATTGTTATGGGTTGGTTACCAATCTTACATTCCACTTCAATCATGGGGGATTGATATTCCTCTTACTTGTTGTCCAAGGATGCATAAATGTTTGACATGTTTCCTCCCATGTCTTCCATTATTTCATCCTTCTGAATGTTGTGAACAATCCTCATTCTTTCACCTTTGTGAGGGAAGTCCCTATATAAGTGATTTCCCTCACATCCCCAACATTGTACAGGTTGCTTCCTTGGCCTTTTCCCAAATGATTATGCATTATTGTGCTCATTTTGGGCTGACTGACCCTGTTGATTTGATTGGGAGTTATTCCTGAAAAAGGGTGGCTTAAACCTTTCTACCTTTGATCCTTTTTTCCTTTCATATTGTCATTCCAAGCCTTTTGGAACATTGTCCTTCCTTTGCTCTGCTCATAAATATGTGTTTCTCTCCTTCTGGTTTCCTCCAAGGTTTTGGAGTTATCATATTGAATCTTGTCACTATAGAAGGAGGGTAACCCACTTAGAAACCTTTTCATTTTGACCTTCTTATCCTTGATGAAGTCAACATACTTCAGAAATTTAAAGAACCTCTTCTCATATTCCTCCATTTTCATACTTTCCAACTTGAGATAAAATAGCGCTTTCATCATCCTTTCATAGTAATGCTCAGACAAATATTTCTCTTGGAAATATCCTTTGAACTGCCTCCATGAGATCCTCTTCTCATCTAGGTTCTTAGCTTTCTTAAGTTGATTCTACCACATGGTTTCATTTCCTTAAAGTGGTAGGTGGAAATTCTAGCTTCTACCTATGAGGGGTAATCATACAGCTGGAAATATTTATTCATTTCCAAAATCTAGGCCTCAACCTCTTCTCCTTTCCTTTGCTCGTCATTGAAAGTTGGTGGCTTGATCTTCTGAGCTCACCTTTCAAGATGTCTGCTTCATGCCTTTTCCTTTTCCTCCATATAGGAGAAACACTTGGGTTTCTCCCTAGTCCTAAACTTGGATGATTTATTCTGGTGGATTGCTTTGGAGAATGATGGAGCATACTCATGCTTCTTGATTGCCTATCATTTCCATGATCATCCCTTTTTCTATGGGATCTAGATGTTGACACTTTTATAGAACTAGCTACTTTCTCAGTGCCAGAGTGCTTGTTAAATTTCTTATGCAACATGTTTATGCTATGAATTATCTCTTCCTGATCCTTCATAATCCTTTCATTATCATCTTTATAGCTCTGCACGTATCTATGCAGGCTTTTCACAGTTACAAGCTCCTTCCCGTCTCTTCTTCCATTTTACTATGTTTGAGCATTTCCCATGCCAACATGAAGACCTATGATATCTTCCTCATGCTTGTAATATCCTTGATCATCTTCCATAATTATAGTCCTTATATAAGAACCAAAGTTTCCTTCATGTACCTCTAATTCTGCAAGAAATGTGCATGTAATAATTATTGTTAGAACATGCATAGCATAAAACATTCATCAATTAGAATACAAATTATTTATTCATCCATTTATGAACAAAACATTGAACTAAATCAAAATTTGATTCCTTGATGCATTCCTCTCTAAAATAGCTTTACAGTGGCTATGCCCATGCCTCAATATGAGTTCTAAGTGAAAAGTTATAACATCCAGATGTTGCAATTTTCCATTCATTTACTGCTACATAAATATCTTTATCAATTTCTGGAAAATTTGAATGCCCAATTCAAAATTATGGGTTGACAGATGTCTTCTACTCCTCAAGACCTTTCCATCGACTATTTGTTTGCTAAAATTCTACCTCTGAATTGAAATTTATGGTTTAGAGAAGTTTTGGTTGTTTTACTCAATTTACCCATGTATGTTAAAGGTGTCTCCTTTCACCCCCAACACATTTTTACATACCCATATCCCAAATATGACTCCATGGTTGTCTTTTATGGTTCATAATATTTCCATTGATTGCTCCTATTCTCCAAACGAACTTCTGAGCAAGTAGTTATCCCCTCTAGAAGTAAATTTGAGCTAAAATTTTACCCTTATTGTTTTGGTTGTAACTTTCTCATACAATCTCTGTTTTGTGAACAATTTATCTCATTGGATAGCTCTCACCAAGCTATTTTATTTAAGCTGAAGAGACAAGGTGTACCTTGGTACGCATTGTTCATATAGGTTTTCATTGGCTAGAAACGTCGTTTATGCCGTCAAAAATGCCCCACAAGTTAATGACCTTCAAAAACCACAAAAATTCACATAAAATTTATTGTTTATTATGTTAATATCCCTTAAATCTGAGTCGTTGATATGACTCTATTGGCCATCAGCAATTGTCATTCTCCTTTGGTACGCACAACACCTTTCCCAACCTACTAACTCGATCATCGGCCATCGGCCCATTTCCTTAACAACTGCTTCGCACACAATGATAACTTGCAAATATGACGATCGGTCGTTGGTCGTCAGCAATTTTTTTGGTGAATGGAACTCCTCACTAATTCAACAGTCGATCATCCCTGCCAACTGACGAAACACTTCTCTATTTCGACCGACCCAACTGTCGGCCATTGGAATTTTTCATTGGTGAATGGAACTCCTCACTAATCCATCTAACACCTGACCATCGGCCCATCGGTTGTTGTTCATCTCTGCCAAATGAAGAAAAAACTTCCTCAATTTAGTGGACCCGACTGTCGTCCATATTCCATCTTCGTTGGTTGATGTTGCAACTGCGAACGTGACATGACATGTGGACGTTGATGTGGCATGATACATCATACTGAGGTGTCAACTTGGTTAACATGGCACAACACATGGATGTTGATGTGGCATGAAACGTCATCACCCTCTTTCCTTCATTGGCCATTGGTTGATTCTCTTGGGCGACCTGAATACATTGTTGAATCCAGTCAATGCCACCATCGGTCACTTCTCTTGGTCGAACTTCAACTCTTCGCCAAATCGGTCAACGCCCGACCATCAGATGTCAGTAATTTATATTGGCTATTGAGAACACTTCGTCGAATTCGACTGACGCCCGACCATTATCCCATCGACTATCGACGATTTTCTTGGCAACTAAACCAAATTCTTTTCCAATTCAGTCGACCCGACCACCATTTATCTTGGAAAACTTCAACACTTAGAAATTTTCAACATAAACCCAAGTGAATCTAGGTCGTTGATCTCTCACCCGAGATGATCTTGGCTGTCGATTTTGATCCAACCTCTGAACGATCGAAATGGATACAGAATGTCAATATAATCCATTTCCCCAACCAACGAAAATTAATCACGATCATTGATTTACTCAACCTTTCAAACAATCAATACCTTATGGATTTTTAAATTTATCAAAGAGAATCTTGGTCGTCGATCTCGAGATCAAACACTATCTCGGTTTTCGATTCATCAAACTTCCTGCAACTCTCTAACAGCCATTAAAACTTGAAATTCGACCATTCCAAGTCAAATTTGGCTCTGCAACTTTACAGATTGGCTCTATTAAACCTCTTAAACAACTATGAATCATTTAAACTCGAATCTTTCTCATGAATTTGGGGATTATCTCTGATTTTTCACCATTTTTCCCAAACTCGTCACAGAGAAAAACTACAACATTGAATATGTCAAATTTGCATTAATTCGAGCCCATAAAAACCCGGTGTTTGAACCAGGTGCTCTGATACCATAATGTAACATCCCCCGGCCTGACCAAGGGACATTATGTTGCGGAATACTAATAAAAATGAAAATTTATGATAACTAATTAATTTCATGTAGCTTTTAGCTACAAATTTAAACCAGATTTAACTGTTAACTATTAATATCATTTACATGCATCTACAACATTATGAATTCACATGAAATGCAACTAATGAACACCATTATAGAAGCATATAAATCTATTCTCATACTCCGAGAAAATCATGACAATTAAACACATAATATAACATGTCAACCAGATAAAACACTTATCTTATGAGAACATTTGTGCAACCAGCTACTTGGAACAGACGTTCCACCCAACCATACACTGGCTATTCCAAATATCAACAGCCAGTCACCCTCGATCTTAGACTAGTAATCTAAACAAGAGGGTGGTCTCCCACTATCCACTCACATCTCATAAAACTCACAACCCACTCGTATCTTCCTACAGATATCCCCATTTTCCACCAGCTCTCTTCTTCTTGACCTACCCAACCCAAGGAATTTACCTTTTCACTGATCTCAGTCCCCCATGTGTTCCATTCATTCATTGGGGTCTATCTGGCATAGGTAACTAGGAATCTCTCATTTGGGAACTCAAGGGAATTCACTAGAAGGAAAAACTACCAACAACAATAGCAAACACTTCTTGTTTTAGTGCAACTCGCCCATGAGTTCACTCTTCAAGGTTGACAACCTAGCTCTTCAATATTCAGCTCCAAAACGCTCCAGGTACACTCTATCATGTTATATAATTCGCCCTCCATGGATGCACCAGCTCCAAGCTCTTTGCCTTGCTCTCTACTTGCTACCCATGCACAAAAATTGAATGTGTAAAAATTGTTATCTCTACCCCTACGAATTTCCTCACTTTGGATTTCCTTTCTTGACTCACACACTTCCCCAAGTTGATTGCACTCAGCCCCCATGTGTCCAATAACTATGGGATGTGACCACTCACACCCACCCTCTTACATGTATTCAATGATTGGCTTTGGAAACACTCAATCAAGAATTCGATGGTTCATATACAAATAGAAATTTTAGGTAAAATAGGTTGAATTAATATACATGGGTAATTCCCCTTTGGACCCCTCTTGACCATTATCCTAGACTATCCCCTCTCTTGTGGATTAATTCATCCCCCATCTCTGTCCATGCCCCCTTAGCAGTTAGCATCACATATTATTATTAAAACACAGAAAAACAATTCGCATATTACATCGCTTGGTTGTAGCCACGTTATATCTACATTAATCATTAATTAAAATATGGATTATAGTGGGGATTACATATGTCAATTTAAAAATTGTATGGTGATGTGCACTGAGGACAGTGCAATTTATAAGGGGAGAGGAATGTAACATCCATGTTTTCAAACCAAAAACTGGCAATGTATATTGTAAATGTAGTATATGGCCTAGATCCAAGCAATGTGTATTGTAAATGTAGTATATCATCGAGAGCCAAGCGATGTGTATTGTAAATGTAGTATATCATCGAGAGCCAAAAAAATGTAATATGTAAATGATGTAAATTGAATATAATGAATAAAATGTATTTCCAGCTGCAGATGGACATAGACGGAGATTTGGGAGCTAAATTTGCACAAGAGAGGGAAGGGTCCAAGGGGGAGAATTCACCCATGTCTAATAAACCCAAACCATTTCTTTCTAAATTATCCTTACCATGAACCTTCCTTTATCTGTTGAGTTTTATAGAGCCCAGTCATTGAATTTGTGTAAGAGAGTTGGTTCGAGAGTCACTTCCCATAGTTATTGCGAGCATGGGGGATGAGTACAATGATCTTGGGAAAGAGTGCAAGTCAAGCAAGCAAGAGAAAGAGAGGAAATCCATATGGGTAGGGGACTAGAATTACAAATTCACGTTTTTGCATAGATATCATCTTTTACATGGAGTTCTTTGGCTAGTAAAGGATTTTTGAGTGTTGAATATTGAAGGAAATTGTTTTGGGGAAGTTTGGCAGTTGTTTGGAGATCAAATTTTGTGGATAAAGAGGTTGTGTACTTGGGAGTAACGTGTTGTTTGAAATTCATTAAGGGATGCACATGTTTTGTTTTTGGGAGAATTTGTAGTGCATTTGTAGAATTCCTAAGGTCCTGGCAAAGAGATTTCATTTCCAACCTCTGTTGGAAGCTCTCGAAGGGAGTGGAAAGGCCCGAGGAACTATGAGCAGTGAAGGGGGGTTCCATCCCTTGGGTTGTGCAAGTTGAGGGGAAGAGATTCGGTGAACTAGAATTAGTTGTGGGAATTGATTGTTGAGAGGGGTACATTAGCCAACCTTAGGGACCATCGTCTCTTGTGGATTCATAACCCTAGCTCGTGGGTGAATTTCTATTGAGAACTAGAACAACAAGTCTATGGTCGGAAGGAACATATGTCCTCTACAATGGATTGCATATTTTCATAAGATAAGTGTCCTTATCTACTATGTTGATTTGTGTTAAATGTTGATATATTTGTTGTGCATTTTACTTTGAGTTATATTTGGTTAATGGTTCTTACTGTGAGCAGAAAGATGCATTCATATGTCTATTTTATGGTTGAATGATGTTGTATATATTTAGTTGTTGTTGTGCACAGTAAGAGTATTTATATTTATGTTTTTATTAGTATAGATAGTTGAATGAGCTTGAATGTCATGTTGTGTGTTATTTTTTGCATTTAGAATTGGTATCATAGTTTTTTTATTGGGTCATTTTAGCAGTGATGTGACCCAGTTGGGGGATGGGTACGTTATAGAAGTTGTATGGCCCTTGATGATGTGTTGTCTAAAATTCTACACCAATGGCATCACTATATCATCATGTAGAATGGTGTAAGCATTTATTCCATCCTTATATGCTAGATAGAGAAATTTGTGTCTCACACATTGGAGCAGTTGCAAAGATGAAGGATAAAGGGAAAATGATGATATTATGTTTTGAGATTTTCTTGGGCATTTGTGATTACAGAGGTTGTTTCCACTAGTAAAGAAAAAATATATTGAGTCTTCTAGAAGAATGAATCGCACCCAAAGGTCATTTTCCATGTTTAAGGATAATCATTCCACAAAGGTGCATTGATCTTATATTATTCCTACAAAATTTCTAGTTCATATTATTGGAATGATTGCATGGTGCCAAGAGCCACTTCTATCAACTTTCTATGCTTATATATGTGGGTGACGATCATGTGTCAGGTTTCCAACATTTTTTTCACATTTAGTATCTGGCACAATCAAGACTTAATATCTATAAATGTGAATTTAAAACTTAAACTTACACTTGACAAAGAAGGGTAAAGCTATGCAAGAGATATTAAAGA
>JZKD02S1112374.1:4916-25059 GCA_000966675.3 Picea glauca | reverse complement strand
ATTCTTGGTGGAAGAGGGTCCCTCCTGCCGGTGTCGGATCTCGGTTTCGAAAAACCAATTCAGAGTTATGCCTAATAGGGACATCAGATGGAAAAGGGGGGGAAATCCTAAAATAAGAATCGCAAGAATAATTACCTAGCATGGGGAACTTCGTAGATGAGGGTTCATTCGAGGTTTCTAGGTTAGTAACAGTGTGCTTCAGATACCTCTCCCTATCAATCCTAATCATGTCTTTGTACCCTTTTAATGTTAGCCATAGGTGTGCCCAGTCTGTACTAAAGAATCCATTCAGTTTTTCGAACCAATATTGGCCCAATAATAGCCCATATGCCTCAGGGATATCTACTACAATGATGTCAATCACCTGCACAAAACTAGGGTGTGTCACTATCTTGATCATCAAATCTTTGAGTTCCCCCATAACCTTGACCTGGGTTTTGTATAGTTGTATAACATGCTTATCACTTTTGAGAGGGATAGCACCTAGTTTATAATAAACGGCCAAGGGCATGACATTAGAAGATGCTCCAGAATATACCAGACAATTTTGAAGATTCCTATCGAAGACTTCGAACGTTAAAAGGAAAGGAGGCATGAAAGGTCTCTCCTTCCTACCTTCTAAGCAGGTGTTTATCGTTGGTTTTCTTGCCAAATATAGAGGGGGTAGATTCTTCTCTCGATCGTCGTCAGTGGCTGGATATTCTATCGAACTTAGAGCCTACAATAGAAGGTGTTTCTGTTGATGGATTCTACATACGTCCATAACTGATATATTAGCTTTCAGCTTCTTCAATTCTTCGACTACGTTATAATCTAGCTTAGGGGATTTTCGCGTATGGATGCTTAGAGGTTGTTTACTGGGAGCGAAAGGCATTCTCGGGTGATCAGGAGTTAATTTACTTTGTGAGACACAGGTGGCATTGGTATATTTTGGGCCGAGTTGACCCTTACTACATGTTTGTACCACCGGTATATTTGTGGGTGGTGCCTGAGGTTTAAACAAATCATTTAAAGACATGATCATGTCAGGATCCCATATCAGCATGGTTGTGTCTTGTGGTGGGTCAGCCTCTTCCTGATCGGCAATGTTAAAGGCCGAACTGTTGGATGGTCCAGTCAAAGAGACTTCGCTCAGAAAATGATTGGCCATTAAATTCATGGCTTTGACCCATTGAGGACATTCCCTTTATGAGTGGTTCTCTTGGTGGTAAGTACAGAAAGAATCAGATGTGGCATTCCCTAAGTCAATGTTTAGGTTGGCTAGGGAAGGTTCAATTGCTTTAAAAGGCTGGTTTCTTTTAAAGAAAGGCCTATAGGCTCTTTGGCCTTGGTTTCCCTCACCTGCATTTCTTTTCATATCTATAATCTCATTTGATAGTTTCTTGACCATGCATTGTAGGTCTTCTATATCCCCATTACCCTCATCGGGATTTGGTTCAGCCAGCTTCTGCGGCAGTCTATTCAATAGGAGTCCTCTCCTGGGAGGGGGTTGGCTTTCATCTCTCTCTAGAGNATTCTTGGTGGAAGAGGGTCCCTCCTGCCGGTGTCGGATCTCGGTTTCGAAAAACCAATTCAGAGTTATGCCTAATAGGGACATCAGATGGAAAAGGGGGGGAAATCCTAAAATAAGAATCGCAAGAATAATTACCTAGCATGGGGAACTTCGTAGATGAGGGTTCATTCGAGGTTTCTAGGTTAGTAACAGTGTGCTTCAGATACCTCTCCCTATCAATCCTAATCATGTCTTTGTACCCTTTTAATGTTAGCCATAGGTGTGCCCAGTCTGTACTAAAGAATCCATTCAGTTTTTCGAACCAATATTGGCCCAATAATAGCCCATATGCCTCAGGGATATCTACTACAATGATGTCAATCACCTGCACAAAACTAGGGTGTGTCACTATCTTGATCATCAAATCTTTGAGTTCCCCCATAACCTTGACCTGGGTTTTGTATAGTTGTATAACATGCTTATCACTTTTGAGAGGGATAGCACCTAGTTTATAATAAACGGCCAAGGGCATGACATTAGAAGATGCTCCAGAATATACCAGACAATTTTGAAGATTCCTATCGAAGACTTCGAACGTTAAAAGGAAAGGAGGCATGAAAGGTCTCTCCTTCCTACCTTCTAAGCAGGTGTTTATCGTTGGTTTTCTTGCCAAATATAGAGGGGGTAGATTCTTCTCTCGATCGTCGTTAGTGGCTAGATTTTCTATCGAACTTAGAGCCTGCAATAAAAGGTGTTTCTGTTGATGGATTCTACATACGTCCATAACTGATATATTAGCTTTCAGCTTCTTCAATTCTTTGACTACGTTATAATCTAGCTTAGGGGATTTTCGCATATGGATGCTTAGAGGTTGTTTACTGGGAGCGAAAGGCATTCTCGGGCGATCAAGAGTTAATTTACTTTGTGAGACACAGGTGGCATCGGTATCTTTTGGGCCGAGTTGACCCTTACTACATGTTTGTACCACCGGTATATTTGTGGGTGGTGCCTGAGGTTTAAACAAATCATTTAAAGACATGATCATGTCAGGATCCCATATCAACATGGTTGTGTCTTGTGGTGGGTTAGCCTCTTCCTGATCGGCAATGTTAAAGGCCGAACTGTTGGGTGGTCCAGTCAAAGAGACTTCGCTCAGAAAATGATTGGCCATTAAATTCATGGCTTTGACCCATTGAGGACATTCCCTTTCTGAGTGGTTCTCTTGGTGGTAAGTACAGAAAGAATCAGATGTGGCATTCCCTAAGTCAATGTTTAGGTTGGCTAGGGAAGGTTCAATTGCTTTGAAAGGCTGGTTTCTTTTAAAGAAAAGCCTATAGGCTCTTTGGCCTTGGTTTCCCTCACCTGCATTTCTTTTCGTATCTATAATCTCATTTGATAGTTTCTTGACCATGCGTTGTAGGTCTTCTATATCCCCATTACCCTCATCGGGATTTGGTTCAGCCAGCTTCTGCAGCGGTCTAGTCAATAGGAGTCCTCTCCTGGGAGGGGGTTGGCTTTCATCTCTCTCTAGAGATGCCTAGCCTTCTTTACACCCTTTCATCTAGAACTCTATCATCTTGGCCTCTTTGAAATTCTCTGCGAGTGTTTTCTTAGCGTCTCTTTTAACGAACATGGAAACAGAGGCTGGAAGAGCGTTAGCATAAACCTCGATTTGCAACTCTTGAGCCAGTTATGTCATGGGTTGAAACTTGTTTAGGATAGTCGTGAATATTTGATTGAAATCTTTGACCCTTTCCTTTGGGGTCATGGTGGCTGCGAACAATTCGGCCATAAGGGCTCCCGTGGTAGTTTCTTCGGAAAATTTGTCTAGGAAGTCCTTTTGGAACTTAGTCTAGCTGGTTATGGATCCTACTCGCAAGTTAAAATACCAAGTGGAAGCCAAGTTCTCAAATGTGTAGGGGAAAAGTCTACATACCACGTCTTCATGTTGAACGTTCATAAGCCTGATTGTGAGTATGAAATTCTTCATATGATCTTCGGGCAATTATGAGGTCTCAGGATCATTCTTGGGGAGCAACTTTTCCGGGTGCCTAGGGAGTTTGTGTATTCATCCAGGGATGGCCATGGCATCCCCATCCAACCAAGGTTGGTCACCTTGAAGTGGAACTTCTCTCTCCTCCTCATGACCATCGTTCTCTTCCATATCTTTGGAGTCGGAGTTAGGCTCTTCCTCCTCTGAAATATCGTTAGGTTCGGAGATGTCATCAGCTGGTGTCTCAAGTATGAGGTCTAGAGGTTCTTGGATTTTGGTGATCACGAAGTCTATTAAGTCTTCAACATAGTGTACGAAAACTTCATCGGGAGTGTTGACCACTAGTCTGCCTTGTTTTTTTCTTCGAGGGACGATGTGGGTGAATGGAAACGCACCGATTTTTTGGGCGTAAGCTCTGGTAATCCTTCTAAACGGATTCACTTACTCGTGAGGGAGGGCATAAGGTATTTCAGGGTGAAGATATCCTTCCTCGGAGTGGGGCGAGTTATCCTCTTTAGGAGTACTCAGTAAAGGTGGGTTGTATGTTGGATGACTAGCCATGCATGTGGTCCATTACGAATCTATAGGTTGTTTCCTCTTAAAAGGTCACAGGTTCAAATACAGATGGGGGTAGGGTATGTATACCTTTGTAGACTTTACCAGTCAAATCGCTGGGCAGAGGGGGGTCCCTTTCCCCACAAACAAGGGGGTCTCATACACCAATTTGGTGTGCTAGCTTGGATGTGACCTTAAAAATAGATTATTATTATTATTATTATTCAGCCATTCATTCTCAGGCCCTCCTTCTAGCACCAATTATGTTGATGGGTCTTAAACCCCTTAACTCAACAGTAGGAACCAAACCCTCCACCAAGGCCCAATTAGACTCTGTAGTGTTTTTGATTGGAATGGTTCTCCAGATCTTGCGATCCAGCCAATTTAATCGATGGGCTTTATGTTTTCTTGTGGAGGCATCTCCTTCAGTTGGGATTTTCTCTTTTGGTATTTTCTCTTTAGTTAGGATAAATGTGAGAAAAATCCAGTATAAACCAACTTAACCACACAGCGATAAGGAAGTCTAAAGACTGGGAAAGGTCGGGGTCGGGATAACCCTCACTCCAGCATGCAGACAACGATCTCTTACCACGGGCCTAGTAATAATACTTTAACCGTGTGATCACTCGATCACTAGCTGATATTTGAACCTAAACTATCCAAGAAACAAAATGAGAGCAAATTTAACTACTACAAAACAGGTTGAGCTTGGGATAACCCATTGCTCAAACATGCAAACGATAATCCTATACCATAGGCCTAGTAATAATACGTTAACCATGTGAGAATCCAATTATTGTTTGAGAATACTAATTATTAGAAGAAAACATTTATATGATAAGATCAATAGCCAGCAAAATAATTCATCTACCATAATCCTTCATCATATATCCACACAACAATTCATCATTTCCATCATTATAGAAAAGAACAGCAATGCAATTGCACCAGATAACTTGACAATGTATTCGGTAGCTCTTACTTGTTACATCTGTTCATGAACTGAATAGGAAATAGTTCTTCTCCAGGCTCAATTACACATGCATATGATGAAAACAACTTTGTCTCTGGTCCAGAAGGACTTCTTCATTCATAGCAGCTCCAAAATAATTCTTAACAACTAGAAAGAAAAGAGTTCTTGCAACAAACCATCGACCTTTATTAATAATTTGAGGCCTTTCTTTATAACCTAAAGTTATAAATGAAGTTAATGGCTAAGTGTGGCTGAAGCAACACAAAATCTCCATGTGGCGTCTTCTTTCAACAACTTCCTGAACAGTCAACTCAATATATCTTCTTGAAAAGGATGGTTCTTCAACTAACAAGCAGTTCTTCATAGGTTCGGGTTCATGGAGATCTATGTTGATTCATCGGAGCCGCATATATTCCTCTTATATTTGCTGCATGTGCTCGATACTTGACCAAACTGGAGTTCAACCGTTGTAGCATCGCTCGGGCCCTGATCGGATGTTCGTAAAATTGTTGCACTTGCCCTGGCTTTGCATCGACCACCTTTGCAAGTTATTCGGTCCATAACAAGCCTTGATCAACATGTGACTTTGACTATGTCGCTCATGTCAGAGAAGTTGTCGGGGATGCCAGACCAACATCCCCCATCGCTTCGGTGATTCAGTCTCAGTGTTTCTTTCAGTTCTTCAGCGGAGTCATAGGACAGACTTTAGTCGATGATCGAGAAGTTTCTCCCTATAGTCAAAACAAAATTAGTTTAGCAATTAATCAACCTATGATCTGACATAAATAAATCAAAAGATCAACACGTACCTATGCAGCTTTCTAGTCTTAGTTGTTTTTAATACTTATGTGCTCTCAAACACATTCTTTAAGCGATCTGTAAAGCCACCACCCTTCTTCAGTTTTAATGAGCACCTCAACATGTTATAGTGTGGCTAAATCAAGTACGATAGACATGCATGTAGGAATTATCACAGTACTTACTTGACCTTTGCAATCATCANTCATAGGACAGACTTTAGTCAATGATCGGGAAGTTTCTCCCTATAGTCAAAACAAAAGTAGTTTAGCAATTAATCAACCTATGATCTGACATAAATAAATCAAAAGATCAACACGTACCTATGTATCTTTCTAGTCTTAGTTGTTTTTAATACTTATGTGCTCTCGAACACATTCTTTAAGCGATCTGTAAAGCCGCCACCCTTCTTCAGTTTTAATGAGCACCTCAACATGTTATAGTGTGGCTAAATCAAGTACGATAGACATGCATGTAGGAATTATCACAGTACTTACTTGACCTTTGCAATCATCAATAAAGGGCGTCGAGGACAAATTATGCGCATGTGTGCTCCCGAGGGGTCGGATATCATACAGAGAAAGTAGTTAATAATTCTAGTACCCATACTATCAGGCGTACCAAACGTCATTCATCAATAACGAAGGTTCATAAGTTGAAAAGGATCGAAAGGATCGCATCACACGTTTTCCTACAACACCGATCGGGGGCGCTTTCATGTTCTGGATAGCATCCGTCGATTAGCTTTGGCGTGCCAAATTTTCAAACATCATGTCGCGAGGCACGGATATTATGTTGGCCAGCCTATCGTCACTCCTTTATTTCACTATAAATCCCAGGAGCTTTGCGAGCAATCCTTCTCATATGTCGAGCTCATATTCTCCAAAAATTTGGTTTGGTAAATTCATCTCGATGATGTCCAGCTGAGTGACTCCTTACTGTCTCTGGACACTTTGAGTCTCTTACATTGTTGTAGTTATGGGATCTCCTTCAAGCATGGGACGAGGTCTACGAGGCAACCGAAGTGCAAGATCTCACCCTCAGCACACCTGGGATTCCTTTTTGTGGGTTTCAAGAGGTACAGCTATCGGCCCGGAGGTAGTGTCATCATCCAGGGATGAACTTGGGGTGGTCGTAGATACGTCTGGGAGAAATACACTGGAGGATATGCCTTCTCCGAGACCGAAATCGTGGAGAAGAGGAAGGCCTAAAAAGAAAATTCAGGAAGGAGAGGGGGACCGCCCCAAGGCCGAACCGAAGGTATGTCTATCCTGTGAGGAATATGTAATGCCCACCGATCGCTTGCCGTTGATCGAGACAGCCAACAAAGGAGGCAAGAGAAGAAAGGGGAGATCAAAATCGTCGGGTCCTTCCGTCGGAAATTTCGCTCAAAAACTAGAGCAGGCTCAAATTGCAATAGTCGAGCTCTACCAAGAGAATAGGGAACTATGACATCAATTGGCGGAGCAAACCCAAGGGATATCGTCGCCGCAAGATCGCGGGAGAAGTGTCATCTGGCTGTAGAGACAACTTCGAGAGGCACAAGACACAATCATGGAATTGCGTGACACGCAGCAGATGGCAGTGAAAATAGAGCATAAGTCACCAAAACGTGTGAAAGACAAACTGAGACAGGACCATCGCATAGGTGATGCATAGTTAGCAGGTTCTTGCTCCACGNGTGGAGAAGAGGAAGGCCTAAAAAGAAAATTCAGGAAGGAGAGGGGGACCGCCCCAAGGCCGAACCGAAGGTATGTCTATCCTGTGAGGAATATGTAATGCCCACCGATCGCTTGTTGTTGGTCGAGACAGCCAACAAAGGAGGCAAGAGAGGAAAGGGGAGATCAAAATCGTCGGGTCCTTCCATCGGAAATTCCACTCAAAAACTAGAGCAGGCTCAAATTGCAATAGTCGAGCTCTACCAAGAAAATAGGGAACTATGACATCAATTGGCGGAGAAAACCCAAGGGATATCATCGCTGCAAGATCGCGGGAGAAGTGTCATCTGGCTGTAGAGACAACTTCGAGAGGCACAAGACACAATCATGGAATTGTGTGACACGCAGCAGATGGCAGTGAAAATAGAGCATAAGTCACCAAAACGTGTGAAAGACAAACTGAGACAAGACCATCGCATAGGTGATGCATAGTTAGCAGGTTCTTGCTCCACGTTCCCGAAATTGTGGTTTAACACCTCTTTTCCCTTTCTTTGTAAAATTTTGTAATCTTACAGCGACCGGGCCAGTTAGTCGAATCGTCTTAGTTTATTTATTCAAATGTAAACCGAGCTTGGCGGAGGGTTTTCCCTTTTGATTGTATATATATATATATATATAAAGTTTTAAAGAATTATTTTGAATCAAACGTGTATTTTTCTTTAAATTTTTTGCACAAAAGAATATTAGATCTTTTCTCTTTTTTCATCATGGTTATCACGTCATGAGTTTGTTAATTCTTTTTCTCTGTAAAACTTTGACATCGACTTCGGTTATTGAAAATATTTAATCATGTGAATAAAAAATCATGTTTGAAGGACTAGAGGCCACAGTTGTCGATACCGAGAGTCATGGAAACAATTAGTTCCCTTTTTCCATTACCAAACTTTTTTCAGGGTTCAGCGGTCAGTAGTGTTGTTTTTATTTCTCAAATGATTTTCATCACCTTAATCTTCTACCAACATCGATATTCATAAGTGAGTCGAGAGAAACCTGGGTCGTTTCTTCCTTAAGAAATCCGTCGAGGCCGATTCAATCGATCGTCTGTGATATCTATGCCCAGGCTTATTCATAGGGTAAGGAAAGTCTTGAATCCGCCCACACCAATGAAAACGATGCTTAGGTTCTTTTATGGACTTCTCGGGCGATTTTAGTCACTTTACACCTTTTCCGATGCCGAAACGTCTCAAGCAGTTTAGGGAAACTTTTAGATTGTTGTTTATTTTAATCGAGGTTAGTCCTTTTAAATTTGACAAGGTTTCTTACATGCCCCAGTAGACTTTCTAACATTCAAAACATGAAAACATAAAAGCTAAGCGCGGGTGGCATTTTCATACTAAAGTAGAAACAAGCGGTGCATGGCCCAAGTGGTACACAAAAAATTAGAAAATAAGCTCTTTTAGGGTGTGTTTAGTGCTCAACAAATGGTGATTTATTGGGTGATAGCAGAATCTCTATTCCTCCTCCATAGCTCGGTTGATACGGAAGCTGAAGGGCAACTTAACTGGTCTTAGATCAGAGCTCCCTTTTACCTGTGCATTTAAAATTCTTCAGTTAATGCTTATGGGTCTGCCTGTGGGGTTTCTTAACCTCAATTCCTCCTTCATTTCCCATACCCTAACTCATGCACCATTTTCTTTTGACAAAATATATAGTAAAGTATTCACTAGAATTAATCCTTGAATTACCTTTGATCACTTGCTATGGTGTTGCTCCGTTGCCAGCGAGCATCTATAGCACCTGTGGCATCACCCCGGGATCACAAACATTGCTCCACTCCCAACAAGCATCCATATCCCCGACGAAGATATCTGCATACCCTCTCCCAC
Organism: Picea glauca; assembly: GCA_000966675.3. Taxonomy (NCBI): domain Eukaryota; kingdom Viridiplantae; phylum Streptophyta; class Pinopsida; order Pinales; family Pinaceae; genus Picea; species Picea glauca. The sequence goes on along the minus strand of JZKD02S1112374.1, from coordinate 15,704 downwards.
TGTTCACTCCATTTATATCAACCTTTATTCGGTGAGATGTCCGGAGTGAGTGAGAGAGGATGATGTCTGTTTAACTTGAAAAGCGAGGTGGTTAAGGTGAATCCTTTACCAATTCCACCTTCAAGTTCACGTAGTCCTTTCCAAACTTTCTTTCTTCCCCTTAAGGTTTTCCCAACCACTAAGCAGACACTTCGGACATTTTCGGAAGTCGTTCAGTTATGCAAGTCAGATTAGAGAACTCCTCAAAGCAACTGTGGGTTCCTAGATGCTTCCTTTATTGAGTGTGAGACATGAGTTTGGAACAGAGATCACTATATCGCATGACTTGAGATCAACCACTATCTTGTCGAGCACAACCCTTTAAAAGCATAGGGAACAAAAGTTGCAGGAAATAAAATCAAGCGAAACCATAATCGGAGTATCTGCAACAAAGCTTATGAAACACACATACAAAACAAAAATGAAACTCAAAAGAAGAAAAAAAAATTATTATTAATAATAATATTTATTTATTTTATTGAAAATGTTGTTTCAGAGCTTCAGGTTCAAGGTCATCTGGAGGCGACAGCCGTGAAATAACTATGGCTAGGGAGTCAACAAGGATATTCTTCGCTCCGGAGATCATAGCGATGTTAAAGGATTAAAAATGATCCACCGGCTGGTGCACCTTGCGTTGATAATTATTTGAATGGGAGGGGTTGCAATGTATAGAGAATTTTACCTGCTTGATAATAATCTTCGGGTCTCCGAAAACCTTCAATTCTTTGACGTTTAGGGCTATGGATTTCTTTAACCTTTGTACCAGAGCTTCATACTCGGCAGTGGTATTCATTCATTCAAATTCAAGCCTACAGGATAAAAATACGACGTTTATCTTTTGGATTAATAAGCATACATCCTACCCCAGATATTTCCTGTCATTTAGATCCGTCAAAGCACATAATCTGGATCTGTGAGCGGGCGTCGCCCGTTCCTTCCCCCTCGTCACCTTGCTGCTTTCTTATCTTTTTCTGGGGTTTTCTTGCACATATTCTTGGCGAAAGAGGGTCCCTCCTGCCGGCGTCAGATCTCGGTTTGGAAAAACCAATTCGAAGTTATGGGTAATAGGGACATTAGATGGAAAAGGGGGGGAAATCCTAAAATAAGAATCGCAGGAGTAATTACCTAGCATGGGGANGGAGATCATAACGATGTTAAAGGATTAAAAATGATCCACCGGTCGGTGCACCTTGTGTTGATAATTATTTGAATGCGAGGGGTTGCGATGTACAGTGATTTTTACCTGCTTGATAATAATCTTCGGGTCTCCGAAAACCTTCAATTCTTTGATGTTTAGGGCTATGGATTTCTTTAACCTTTGTACCAGAGCTTCATACTCGACAGTGGTATTCGTGCATTCAAATTCAATCCTACAGGATAAAAAAATGACGTTTATCTTTTGGATTAATAAGTATACATCCTGCCCCAGATCTTTCCTGTGATTTAGATCTGTCAAAGAACATAGTTTGGATCTGTGAGCGGGCGCTGCCCGTTCCTTCCTCCTCGTCACCTTGTTGCTTTCTTAACTTTTTTCTGGGGTTTTCTTGCACATATTCTTGGCGGAAGAGGATCCCTCCTGCCGCTGTCGGATCTCGGTTTCGAAAAACCAATTCGATGTTATGGGTAATAGGGACATCAGATGGAAAAGGGGGGGAAATCCTGAAATAATAATCACAGGAGTAATTACATAGCATGGGGAACTCCGTAGATGAGGGTTCATTCGGGGTTTCCAGGTTAGTAACAGTGTGCTTTAGATACCTCTCCCTGTCAATCCTAATCTTGTCTTTGTACCCTTTTAATGGTAGCCAGAGGTGTGCCCAATCTATACTAAAGAATCCATTTAGTCCTTCGGACCAATCTCGGACCAATAATAGTCCATATGCCTCGGGGATATCTACTACAATGATGTCAATCACCTACATGAAACTAGGGTGTACCGCTATCCTGATCATCACATCTTTGAGTTCCCCCATAACCGTGACCTGGGTTCTGTCTAGTTGTATAACATGCTTATCGCTTTTGAGATGGACAACACCTAGTTTATAACAAACGACCAAGGGCATGACATTAGAAGATGCTCTGGAATCTACCAGACAATTGTGAATATTCCTATCAAAGACTTCAAACGTTAAAAGGAAAGGAGGCACGAAAGGTATCTCCTTCCTGCCTTCTGAGCCGGTGTTTATCGTTGGTTTTCTTGCCAAATATGGAGGGGGTAGATTCTTCTCTCAACCGTCGTCGGTGGCTGATTTTTCTACCGAACTTAGAGCCTGTAACAGAAGGTATTTCTACTGAGGGATTCTACATACATCCATAACTGATATATTAGCTTTCAAATTCTTCAAATCTTCAACTACGTTATAATCTAGCTTAGTGGATTCTCGTGTATGGATGCTTAGAGGTTTTTTACTGGGAGCGACATGCATTCTCAGACGATCGGGAGTTAATTTACTTTGTGAGACATGGGTGGCATCGTTATCTTTTGGGACAGGTTGACCCTTACTACGTGTTTGTACCACTGATATCTCTGTGGGTGGTGCTTGAGGTTTAAATAGATCATCCGAAGACGTGTTCACGTCAGGATCCCATATCAGCATGGTCGTGTCTTGTGGTGGGTCAGCCTCTTCCTGATCAGCAATCTTAAAATTCGAACTATTCGGTGGTTTAGTCAGAGAGACTTTGCCCAGAAAATAATTGGCCATTAAATTCATGGCGTTGACCCACTGAGGACATTCCCTTTCTGAGTGGTTATCTTGGTGGTAAGTACAGAAAGAATCAGATGCGACATTCCCTAAGTCAAAGTTTAGGTTGGTTGGGGGAGGTTCAATTGCTTTGAAAGGATGGTTTATTTTAAAGAAAGGCTTATAGGGTCTTTGGCCTTGGTTTTCCTCACCCACATTTCATTTCATATCTATAATCTCATTTGATAGTTTCTTGACCATGCGTTGTAGGTCTTCTATATCCCCATTACCCTTATCGGGAGTTGTTTCAGTCGGCTTCCCCGATGGTCTAGTCAAGAGGATTCCTCTCTTGGGAGGGGGTTGGTTTTCTTCTCTCACTAGAGAGGCCTGGCCTTATTTACACCCTTTCATATGGAACTCTATCATCTATGCCTCTTCAAAATTCTCTGCAAGGGTTTGCATAGCAGCTCTTTTAAACAACATGGAAATAGAGGTTGGAAGAGCATTAGCATAGACCTCGATTTGCAACTCTTGAGCTGATGCTGCTGTGGGCTGAAACTTGTTTAGGATAGTCGTGAATATTTGATTGAAATCTTTGACCCTTTCCTTTGGGATCATGGTGGCTTCGAACAATTCATCCATAAGGGCTCCCGTGGTAGTTTCTTCGACAAATTTGTCTAGGAAGTCCTTTCGAAACTTAGTCCAGCTGGTTATGGATGCTACTCGCAATTTAAAATACCAAGTGGAAGCCAAGTTATCAAATGTGTAGGGGAAAATTCTACATACCATGTCTTCATGTTGAACGTTCATAAGCCTGATCGCGAGTATGAACTTCTTGATATGATCTTTGGGCAATCCTGAGGTCTCAGGATCATACTTGGGGAGAAACTTTTTTGGGTGCCTATGGAGTTTGTGTATTCGTTCAGGGAAGGCCACGGCATCCCCGGCCAACCATGGTTGGTCGCCTTACAGTGGAAATTCTCTCTCCTCCTCATGACCATTACGAATCTATAGGATGTTCGGAATATGATATAACTTACATATTCATCCATTCATTCTCAGGCCATCCTTCTAGCGCTAATTTTTTTGATGGGTCTTAAACCCCTTAACCCGCCACCGAGGCCCAATTAGACTCTGCAGTGTTTTTGATTGGAATGGTTCTCCAGATCTCGCGATCTGGCCAATTTAATCAATGGGCTTTTTGTTTTCTTGTGGAGGCATCTCCTTCAGTCGAGATTTTCTCTTTTGGTATTTTATATTTAGTTAGGATAAATGTGAGAAAAATACGGTATAAACCAACTTGACCACACGGTGATAATGAAGTCTAAAGACTGGGAAAGTTCGGGCTCGGGATAACCCTCACTCCAACATGCAGACAATGATCTCTTACCACAGGCCTAGTAATAATACTTTAACCCTGTGAGCACTCGATCACTAGCTAAGATTTGAACCTAAACTATCCAAGAAACAAAATGAGAGCAAATTTAACTACTGCAGAAGAGGCTGAGCTTGGGATAAGCCGCTGCTCAAACATGCAAACAATAATCCTATACCATAGGCCTAGTAATAATACGTTAACCATGTGAGCATCTAATTATTGTTTGAGAATACTAATTATTAGAAGAAAACATTTANGTCAGATCTCGGTTTGGAAAAACCAATTCGAAGTTATGGGTAATAGGGACATTAGATGGAAAAGGGGGGGAAATCCTAAAATAAGAATCGCAGGAGTAATTACCTAGCATGGGGAGCTCCATAGATGAGGATTCATTTGGGGTTTCCAGGTTAGTAACAGTGTGCTTCATATACCTCTCCCTGTCAATCCTAATCATATCTTTGTACCCTTTTAATGGTAGCCATAGGTGTGCCCAATCTATACTAAATAATCCATTCAGTCCTTCAGACCAATATCGGAGCAATAATAGTCCATATGCCTCGGGGATATCTACTACAATGATGTCAATCACCTACACGAAACTAGGGTGTGTCGCTATCCTGATCATCACATCTTTGAGCTCCCCCATAACCTTGATCTGGGTTCTGTCTAGTTGTATAACATGCTTATCGCTTTTGAGAGGGATAACACCTAGTTTATAACAAACGACCAAGGGCATGACATTAGAAGACGCTCTGGAATCTACTAGACAATTGTGAAGATTCCTATCAAAGAATTCAAACGTTAAAAGGAAAGGAGGCATGAAAGGTCTCTCCTTCCTGCCTTCTGAGCCGGTGTTTATCATTGGTTTGCTTGCCAAATATGGAGGGGGTAGATTCTTCTCTCGACCATCGTCGGTGGCCAATTTTTCTACCGAAATTAGAGCCTGTAACAGAAGGTCTTTCTGCTGAGGGATTCTACATACATCCATAACTGATATATTAGCTTTCAACTTATTCAAATCTTCAAATACGTTATAACCTAGCTTAGTGGATTCTCGCATATGGATGCTTAGAGGTTGTTTACTGGGAGCAACATGCATTCTCAGACGATCGGGAGTTAATTTACTTTGTGAGACATGGGTGGCATCGTTATCTTTTGGGCCAGGTTGACCCTTACTACGTGTTTGTACCACTGATATCTTTGTGGGTGGTGTCTGAAGTTTAAACAGATCATCCGAAGATGCGTTCATGTCGGGATCCCATATCAGCATGGTCGTGTCTTGTGGTGGGTCAGCCTCTTCCTGATCAGCAATGTTAAAAGATGAACTATTGGGTGGTTCAGTCAGAGAGACTTTGCCCAGAAAATAATTGGCCATTAAATTCATGGCGTTGACCCACTGAGGACATTCCCTTTCTGAGTGGTTCTCTTGGTGGTAAGTACAGAAAGAATCAGATGTGACATTCCCTAAGTCAAAGTTTAGGTTGGTTGGGGGATGTTCAATTGCTTTGAAAGGAGAGTTTCTTTTAAAGAAAGGCTTATAGGGTCTTTGGACTTGGTTTCCTTCACCCGCATTTATTTTCATATCTATAATCTCATTTGATAGTTTCTTGATGCGTTGTAGGTCTTCTATATCCCCATTACCCTTATCAAGAGTTGTTACAGTCGGCTTCCCCGGTGGTCTACTCAAGAGGAGTCCTCTCTTGGGAGGGGGTTGGCTTTCTTCTCTCACTAGAGAGGCCTGGCCTTCTTTACACCCTTTCATATGGAACTCTATCATCTTGGCCTCTTCAAAATTCTCCGCAAGGGTTTGCTTAGCAGCTCTATTAAAGAACATGGAAATAGAGGCTGGAAGAGCATTAGCATAGACCTCGATTTGCAACTCTTGAGTCGGTGCTGATGTGGGCTGAAACTTGTTTAGGATAGTCGTGAATCTTTGATTGAAATCTTTGACCCTTTCCTTTGGGGTCATGGTGGATGCGAACAATTCGGCCATAAGGGCTCCCGTGGTAGTTTCTTCGACAAATTTGTCTAGGAAGTCCTTTCGAAACTTAGTCCAACTGGTTATGGATCCTACTCGCAATTTAAAATACCAAGTGGAAGCCAAGTTCTCAAATGTGTAGGGGAAAAGTCTACATACCATGTCTTCATGTTGAACGTTCATAAGACTGATCGCGAGTATGAACTTCTTGATATGATCTTCGGGAAATCCTGAGGTCTCAGGATCATACTTGGGGAGCAACTTTTTTGGGTGCGTATGGATTTTGTGTATTCACCCAGGGAAGGCCACGGCATCCCCGACCAACCATGGTTGGTCGCCTTACAGTGGAAATTCTCTCTCCTCCTCATGACCATTACAAATCTATAGGATGTTCAGAATATGATATAACTTACATATTCATCCATTCATTCTCAGGCCATCCTTCTAGCGCTAATTTTTTTGATGGGTCTTAAACCCCTTAACCCACCACCGAGGCCCAATTAGACACTACAGCGTTTGTGATTGGAATGGTTCTCCAGATCTCGCGATCTGGCCAATTTAATCAATGGGCTTTTTGTTTTCTTGTGGAGGCATCTCCTTCGGTCGATATTTTCTCTTTTGGTATTTTATCTTTAGTTAGGATAAATGTGAGAAAAATACGGTATAAACCAACTTGACCACACGGTGATAAGGAAGTCTAAAGACTGGGAAAGGTCGGGCTCGGGATAACCCTCACTCCAGCATGCAGACAACGAACTCTTACCACAGGCCTAGTAATAATACTTTAACCGTGTGAGCACTCGATCACTAGCTAAGATTTGAACCTAAACTATCCAAGAAACAAAATGAGAGCAAATTTAACTACTGCAGAAGAGGTTGAGCTTGGGATAACCCGCTGCTCAAACATGCAAACAATAATCCTATACCACATGCCTAGTAATAATACGTTAACCATGTGAGCATCTAATTATTGTTTGAGAATACTAATTATTAGAAGAAAACATTTATATGATAATATCAATAGCAAGAAAAATAATTCATCTACCATAATCCTTCATAATATATCCACACAACGATTCATCATTTCCATCATTAAAGAAAAGAACAGCAAAGCAATTGCACCAGATAACTTGACAATATATTTGATAGCTCTTACTTGTTGCATATGCTCATGAACCGAATAGGAAATAGTTCTTCTCCAAGCTCAATTACACATGCATATGATGAAAACAACTTTCTCTCTGGTCCAGAAGGACTTCTTCGTTCATAGCAGCTCCAAAATAATTCTTAACAACTAGAAAGAAAAGAGTTCTTGCAACAAACCATCAACCTTTATTAACCAGTCGAGGCCTTTATTTATACCCTAAAGTTCTAACTAAAGTTAATGGCTAAGTGTGGTTCAAGCAACACAAAATCTCCATGTGGCGTCTTCTTTCAACAACTTCTTGAACAGTCAACTCAAGATATCTTCTTGAAAACGATGGTTCTTCAACTAACAAGCAGTTATTCACAGGTTCGGGTTCATGGAGATCTATGTTGATTCATCAGAGCCACATATATTCCTATGATATTTGTTGCATACACTCGGTACTTGACCAAACTAGAGTTCAACCATTGTAGCGTCGCTCAGGCCTGATCGGATGTTCAGGAAATTGTTGCACTTTCCCTAGCTTTGCATCGGACACCTTTGTGATTTCTTCGGTCCATAGCGAGCCTCGTTCAACATGTGACTTTCACTATGTCACTCATGTCAGAGAATTTTTCGGGGATGCCATACCAACATCCCCCATCACTTTCGTGATTCAATTTTGGCATTTCTTTTAGTTCTTCGGCGGAGTCATGGGACAGACTTTAGTCGGTGAATGGGAAGTTTCTCCCTGTAGTCAAAACAAAAAGTAGTTTAGCAATTAATCAACCTATGATCTGACATAAATAAATCAAAAGATCAACACGTACTTGTGTAGCTTTCTATTCTTAGTCGTTTTTAATACTTACGTGATCCCAAACGCATTCTTTAAGCGATCTGCGAAGCCTCCACCCTTCTTCGGTTTTAATCAGCACCTCAACATGTTATAGTGTGGCTAAATCAAGTATGATAGACATGCATGTATGAATTATCACAGTACTTACTTGACCTTTGGAATCATCAAGAAAGGGCGCTAAGGAAAAATTATGCATGTGTGTGCTCCCGAGGGGTCGAATATCGTACAGAGAAAGTCGCTAAAAATTCCATAACCCGTACTATCAGGCATACCAAATGCCATTCATCAATAACGGAGGTTGGTAAGTTCAAAAGGATCGAAATGATCGTGTTGCACGTTTTCCTACAACCCCGATCAGTGGCGATTTCATGTTCTAGACAGCATCCATTGATTAGCTCCAGCGTGATGAATTTTCATACATCATGTCATGAGGCACAGATATTATGTTGGCCAGCCTAGTGTCTCTCCTTGATTTCCATATAAATTCTAGGAGCTTTGCGAGCAATCCTTCTCATATGTCAAGCTCATATTTTCTGAAAATTTGGTTTGCTAAATTCGTCTTGGCGATGTCGAACTGAGTGACTCCTTACCATCTTTGGACACTCTAAGTCTCTTATCCTGTTGCAGTTATGGGATCTCCTTCAAGCATGGGACGAGGTCTACGAGGTAGCCGGAGTGCGATATCTCACCCTCAGTGCACCTAGGATTCCTNTCAACTCAAGATATCTTCTTGAAAACGATGGTTCTTCAACTAACAAGCAGTTATTCACAGGTTCGGGTTCATGGAGATCTATGTTGATTCATCAGAGCCGCATATATTCCTATGATATTTGTTGCATGCACTCGGTACTTGACCAAACTAGAGTTCAGCCATTGTAGCGCCACTTAGGCCCTGATCGGATGTTCAGAAAATTGTTGCACTTTCCCTAGCTTTGCATCGGCCACCTTTGCGATTTCTTCGATCCATAGCGAGCCTCGTTCAACATGTGACTTTTACTATGTCGCTCATGTCAGAGAATTTGTCGGGGATGCCATACCAACATCCCCCATCACTTTCATGATTCAATCTTGGCATTTCTTTCAGTTCTTCGGTGGAGTCATAGGACAGACTTTAGTCGGTGAACGGGAAGTTTCTCCCTGTAGTCAAAACAAAAAGTAGTTTAGCAATTAATCAACCTATGATCTGACATAAATAAATCAAAATATCAACACGTACTTGTGTAGCTTGCTATTCTTAGTCGTTTTTAATACTTACGTGAACCCAAACGCATTCTTTAAGCAATCTGCGAAGCCGCCACCCTTCTTCGGTTTTAATCAGCACCTCAACATGTTATAGTGTGGTTAAATCAAGTATAATAGACATGCATGTACGAATTATCACAGTAGTTACTTGACCTTTGGAATCATCAAGAAAGGGTGCTAAGGACAAATTATGCATGTGTGTGCTCCCGAGGGGTCGAATATCGTACAGACAAAGTCGCTAAAAATTCCATAACCCGTACTATCAGGCATACCAAACGTCATTCATCAATAACAGAGGTTGGTAAGTTCAAAAGGATCGAAATGATCGTGTCGCACGTTTTCCTACAACCCCGATCGGTGGCGATTTCATGTTCTAGATAGCATCCATTGATTAGCTCCAGCGTGATGAATTTTCATACATCATGTCACGAGGCACAGATATTATGTTGGCCAGCCTAGTGTCGCTCCTTGATTTCCATATAAATTCCAGGAGTTTTGCGAGCAATCCTTCTCATATGTCGAGCTCATATTTTCTGAAAATTTGGTTTGCTAAATTCGTCTTGGCGATGTCGAACTGAGTGACTCCTTACCATCTTTGGACACTCTAAGTCTCTTATGTTGTTGCAGTTATGGGATCTCCTTCAAGCATGGGACGAGGTCTACGAGGTAGCCGGAGTGCGACATCTCACCCTCAGCGCACCTGGGATTCCTTTCTGTGGGTTTTGAGAGGTACAGCTATCGGCCCGGAGGTAGCGTCAACATCCAAGGACGAGCTTGGGGTGGTCGTAGATACGTCTGAAAGAAATACGCTGGAGAATGCGCCTTCTCCGGGACCGAAAACGCGAAGAAGAGGAAGGCCTAAGAAGAAAAATCGGGAAAGACAGGGGGACTGCCCCAAGGCCGAACCGAAGGTACGTCCAACCTGCGAGGAATCTGTAATGCCCTTCGATCGCTTGCAGTTGGTAGAGACATCCAACAAAGGAGGCAAGAAAGGAAAGGGGAGATCAAAATTGTCGGGTCCTTCCGTCGGAAATTTAGCTCAACAACTAGAGCAGGCTCAAATTGAAATAGTCGAGCTCGACCAAGAGAATAGGGAACTACGATGTCAATTGGTGGAGAAAACCTAGGGGATATCGTTGTTGCAAGGTCGCAGGGGAAGCGTTGTTTGGATCTAGAGACAAATTCGAGAGGCACAAGACACAATCGTGGAATTGTGCGACACACAGTGGATGGTAGTGACAATGTAGCATAAGTCACCACAAAGTGTGAAAGACAAACTGAGACAGGACCACCGCATAGGTGATGCATAGTTAGCTGGTTCTTGCTCCATGTTCCCGAAAGTGTGGTTTAACACCTCTTTGCCCTTTCTTTGTAAAATTTTGTAATATTACGGAGACTGGTCCGGTTAGTCGAATCGTCAAAGTTTATTTATTCAAATGTAAACTGAGCCTGGCGGAGGATTTTTCCTTTTGATTGTATATATATATA
>JZKD02S1112373.1:1784804-1795356 GCA_000966675.3 Picea glauca | reverse complement strand
TAGATAAAAGAAATCTAATAGAAGTTAACATAGCAACAGGAGAAAAAATCTCACCAAAGTCAATTCCCTCTACCTAGGAATAACCTTTTGCTACTAACCGAGCTTTGTATTTCTCCACTTTACCTTGTGCATTAAATTTCTTCTTGAACAACCATTTTCTACCAACCGATTTTCTTCCAGCTGGAAGCTCAACTATATCACATGCCTCATTCTTATCCAAGGCATCCGTTTCTTCAACCATGGCCTTCTTATAGAGTTTACTATCCTCTGAATTCACGGCTTCCTTGACAGATCTGGGATCATCATCAGTAATAGATAAAGCAAAATTGGAACAAAAATCAGGTGGACTATACCTTTCTGGTTGCCTTCTATCTCTCATTGATCTCCTTAATACTGGGGTATGAGGTTCTTCTTCTTCTACTTCTTCTACTTCCTCTTCTTCAGATGATTCATATTTTGCATCATCCAACTCAAGCTCTATTTTCTCAGGTCCGTCTTGCATTTGGACACATATCTTACCTCTCTGAAAACAACATCTCAACTGTAAACAGTTTTCTTGGTTTCTAGGTTCCAAAGCTTATAACCTTTCACACCATCTTTATAAACAATAAAGATACACTTTTCATATTTATTATCCAACTTACTTCTATTTTCCTTTGGAACATGTACATAAGCATCACAACCAAACACTCTAAGATGTTGAAGAGAGGGTTTCTTTCCAGGCCATAGCTCATTTGGAGTTTTATCATCCAACGTTGATGAAGGTTATCGATTGACTAGGTAACATGTTGTACCCACTGCCTCTACCCATAATTCTTGTCCTAACCTGACACCGCTGAGCATGCNTACCAACCTTTTTGGAATATACACAGTGATCATCCCTGCTTCTTACAAATCTCAATACAAGGATGTATGTGTCAAACTTTTGGTACCACATCCTAGGTGATTACTTCAGACCATATAGTGGCTTCTTTAGCTTACATACCGGCTCTTTCTTTCCCTTCACTATAAAGCCTTATGGCCGCTTCATGTAGATTTCTTCTTCCAGATCCCCATGTAGGAATGTTGTCTTCACATCCATTTATTCCACTTCAAGATCAAAAGCAGTAACAATAGATAAAATAAATCTAATAGAGGTTAACATAGCAACAGGAGAAAAAATCTCACCAAAGTCAATTCCCTCTACCTGGGAATAACCTTTTTCTATTAACTGAGCTTTGTATTTCTCCACTTTACCTTGTGCATTAAATTTCTTCTTGAATAACCATTTTCTACCAACTAATTTTCTTCCAACTGGAAGCTCAACTATATCCCATGCCTCATTCTTATCCAAGGCATCCATTTCTTCAACCATGGACTTCTTCCAGAGTTTACGATCCTCTAAATTCACTACTTCCCTGATAGTTCTAGGATCATCATCAGTAATAGATAAAGCAAAATTGGAACAAAAATCAGGTGGACTATACCTTTCTGGTTGCTTTCTATCTCTCATTGATCTCCTCAATATTGGGGTATGAGGTTCTTCTTCTTCTGCTTCTTCTGCTTCCTCTTCTTCAGATGATTCAGATTTTGCATCATCCAACTCAAGCTCTATTTTCTCAAGTTTGTCTTGCGTTGGTGGGAATTCCTTTTTGGACACATATTTTACCTCTCTGAAAACAACATCTCAACTGTAAACAGTTTTCTTGGTTTCTAGGTTCCAAATCTTATAACCTTTCACACCATCTTTATAACCAATAAAGATACACTTTTCATCTTTATTATCCAGCTTACTCATATTTTCCTTTGGAACATGTACATAAGCATTACAACCAAACACTCTAAGATGTTGAAGAGAGGGTTTTTTTCCAGACCATGCCTCATTTGGAGTTTTATCATCCAACGTTGATGAAGGTGATCGATTGGCTAGGTAACATGTTGTACCCACTGCCTCTACCCAAAATTCTTGTCCTAACCTGGCACCACTAAGAATGCTCCTTGCTTTTTTCATCAGTGTCCTGTTCATCCTTTCTACAACTCCATTCTGCTGAGGAGTGTATGGAGTAGTCTTCATCCTTGCTATACCACACTTCTTACAGAATTATTCAAATTCATTTCCACAGAATTCTNTACCAACAACATGTCATCAACATACAACACTACATAAATGAAGTGATTACCAACCTACTTGGAATATACACAGTGATCATCCCTGCTTCTTACAAATCTCAATCCAAGGATGTATGTGTCAAGATTTTGGTACCACATCCTAGGTGATTGCTTCAGACCATATAGTGACTTCTTTAGCTTACAAACCAACTCTTTCTTTCCCTTCACTACAAATCTTTCTGGCCGCTTCATGTACATTTCTTCTTCCAGATCCCCATGTAGGAATGTTGTCTTCACATCCATTTATTCCACTTCAAGATCAAAAGAAACAACAATAGATAAAATAAATCTAATAGAAGTTAACATAGCAACAGGAGAAAAAATCTCACCAAAGTCAATTCCCTCTACCTGGGAATAACCTTTTGCTACTAACCGAGATTTGTATTTCTCCACTTTACCTTGTGCATTAAATTTCTTCTTGAACAACCATTTTCTACCAACCGATTTTCTTCCAGATGGAAGCTCAACTATATCCCATGCCTCATTCTTATCCAAGGCATCCATTTCTTCAACCATAGCCTTCTTCTAGAGTTTACTATCCTCTGAACTCACTGCATCCCTGACAGTTCTAGGATCATCATCAGTAATAGATAAATCAAAATTGGAACAAAAATCAGGTGGACTATACCTTTCTGGTTGCCTTCTATCTCTCATTGATCTCCTCAATACTAGGGTATGAAGTTCTTCTTCTTCTACTTCTTCTGCTTCCTCTTCTTCAGATGATTCAGATTTTGCATCATCCAACTCAAGCTCTATTTTCTCAGGTTCGTCTTGCATTGGTGGGAATTCCTGTTTGGACACATATTTTACCTCTCTGAAAACAACGTCTCAACTGTAAACAATTTTCTTGGTTTCTAGGTTCCAAAGCTTATAACCTTTCACACCATATTTATAACCAATAAAGATACACTTTTCAGCTTTATTATCCAAATTACACCTATTTTCCTTTGGAACATGTACATGAGCATCACAACCAAACACTCTAAGATGTTGAAGAGAGGGTTTCTTTCCAGACCATACCTCATTTGGAGTTTTATCATCCAAAATTGATGAAGGTGATCGATTGACTAGGTAACATGTTGTACCCACTGCCTCTGCCCATAATTCTTGTCATAACCCGACATCGTTGAGCATGCTCCTTGCTTTTTTCATCAGTGTCCCATTCATCCTTTCTACAAATCCATTCTGCTAAGGAGTGTATGGAGTAGTCTTCATCCTTTCTATACCACACTTCTTACAGAATTATTCAAATTCATTTCCACAGAATTCTCCACCATTATATGTTCTCAATACCTTTATTTTCTTCTCTGTCTGATTTTCTACCAGAGCCTTAAACTCTTTAAATTTATCAAATTCCTCATATTTCTTTCCAAGAAAATAAATCCACGTGTTCCTTGAAAAATCATCTATGAATGAAACATAATACATAGATTTACCTAGGGATGGAATAGGAGCAGGTCCAAACACATCACTGTGTATCAAATCTAAGATCCCCTTTGCTCTTGTAGCACCATATGGGAATCTTACTCTATTATGTTTACCATATATGAAATTTTCACAAAAATCAAAATACAGAGTGCAATTAGACATACCTTCAACCATACATTTACCGTGTAGTGTTCGTAGGCCCTTTTCTCCAATATGTCCCAGTCTTTGATGCCACAACATGGTCTTCTTTTCTGGGATAGTATTGGTCTTTTCTCCTTCATTTTTCTGCTCAATGACAACATAACTGTTACACCCATTAGTTTAAGTTCTTCCCAACAACTTGTACACAGTTCCACAAAGAAATCCCCTCATCAACACCATTGCTCCTCGTACCATCTTTTAAGTGTTATTTTCAAATACAGTTTTCACTCCTGCATCACCCAACTTGCTTACAAATATTAGGCTCTTGGCTAGTTTTGGAATGTGTAGAACCCCAGGGAGAGTTCTAATCCTTCCATTGTTTAGCAGCAACTTAACCCTTCCACGTCCCAATATTTTTTATACCGAGTCATCTCCTAGGAATACATCACCACCATCATATTTTTCATATTCAGAGAACCACTCCCTGTGAGGAGTCATATGGTATGATGCACCTGAGTCGATCAATCATACATCATGGTCTGCATGTGTACTTGTATATGTTAGGTAAACATCACCTCCTTCTTCAGTGGAGGTTTTCGCCTCTATGGAAGAGGTACTATCAGATCCCTTTGGTTTTTCAACCTTCTTAGACATGTAATCTTTCTTATAATGCTCTGTTTTACCACACTTCCAGCATTTCCTCAAATATTTTCCTGGAGACTTAGATTTACCTGTATATTTAGATCTCCATCCCGAAGGCTTACCAGGGTTTTTGTCTTGGGTACGCCCTCTTACAAATAAATCATCTGTGTTGTGACCATCCATGCTTTTTCACCTCATCTCTTCATATAACAAGGATGCAACTACATCCTCATACTTCAATGTAGATTGAGTGGTACTACCTATTGCTACAACAAGATTATCCCAAGAGTCTGGCAAATAACATAACAAAGTAATACACTTATCTTCTTCTGCAATCGTAATATTAACATATCCAAGTTGACTTACCAGAGTATTAAAGGCATTTAGATGTTCTGTCACAGAATCTCCATCTTCCATCCTAAGATGATACAACTTCTTTTGAAGAAACAACTTGTTTACTAGAGACTTTTATTGATACAAATTCCTTAAAATATCCCATAGTTCCTTAGGTATAGATTCTCCTGAGACATTCAACAACACCGAATCTTCTAGGCAAAGTCAAATAGTACTCCTTGCTCTTATGTCCAACTTGTCCCAATCTTCCTTCGACATACCAATATTTGGTGTACTAGTAGTTTGTGTACTAGTAGGTTGTGTACCAGTAGCTTGTGTGCTAGTAGATGGTGTACCAATAGGCTGTGTACCAGGATCCATAGCGATCCATTGTTCTTTTTCTACAAGAAGGTCCTCCATCTTGAGCTTCCATAGCTCAACGTTTTTACCGTTGAACTTCTCTATCTCGATTCTAGATGAGCTTGCCATTTCTCTTTCTTTACTCAAATATCCACTGCAAAAGCTCCCACTAAACCCAGGTTTATCACAGATCCAAGATAAACTTGATCTATCAAGGTCGAGCCAAACCCTCAACAACAAAGGCGTCCCTCTGAATCCAAAAATGAGCTCTGATACCACATGTAAGTTTTAAACCTACGAAGTAAAGCAATGCATATAGATTCTTAAGCAAGATAGAAGTTAATCAATGGCTCATACACAGAGTACACAAAGATTTTATACCGAAAACCCTCAACCGGGAAAACCTTTCTTATATTCATTATACCGAATTTCACCATTTACCATACAATATATACAATGTTTTTAGGTATTCCGTAGACAGCAAAACCCTAATCCCTTAATCCGGGATTAATTTACAAATCCTCTAAAAAGGGATCGTCAGACACAGTTGTCGAACCTGATGTGCCCACACACACACATGTAAAGAATATAACACATACCCAACACTCTCATTGTAATTCTATATTCATAGAATACCCCAAACCATGCCCTCACTTCCAAAATGACCAAACAATGAATAATCGTTTACATAAAATTTCTTAATATAATTATTATAATATGATTATTGATATATTAAATGTTGATGTAATTTGGGGAGAAATTCAATTATAATATTAACACAGTGATAAATTTTATTTTTCACTTAAATACATTTAGGTGACAAATGTTAGGTGAGTGTAACGAATCAGTGCAAAGGGAAGATTAGGACTGCTCTAGAGGAAGATTCACAAGGTACCTTCCACTTCTTTCACAACACCTCGCTTGTGCTTGGAGTTCCTTTACATAATTTGCTTACTAGATTCTGAATTTGTGGGCTACAAATGCAAGAAATTTTCTAATTTTATATCTTATTGCGTATAGAGATAGCAATGTCGATTGGGTATAGTGTGTTTGTCAACTATATAATCAATGGTCCCTTGTTAATGTGTCATTCTATCAAATATTTTTCAATTGACAAGAAAGTTGGATCAAAAGTCAAACGAGGAGACATCTAAATTTCTCCTAGAACAAGTATAGGGAGTGAATGTTGAAGCAATAACTATTGGGATGATCTTTCTTTGTCTATCTCTATAGGAAACTTTGTTAGAATCTATGTTCCCTTGAAAATTTCCAATAATGCCAGTGTAAGGCCTCTTGGCATAGGTCTCAAAGATAACATTGAGTAAGAGAGTGAGGATAAGAATGTACTAGATTGGGAAAGGAAACTAATAAGAATCTTAGATGCTTCTAGATGCAAACCATGCCTCAAGCATAGGAAGCATCGTTGTCTCAGAACATTAACCCTTCGTAGGCCTCAAGACTTATGTCCATATGGACAGTGGATCCAAATAGGGGGGTTCCATTCCTAAATAAATTTTGATGCTTCTTGTCATGAGAATATCAACTTCAACTCATGGTATTGTTAGTGGAGATCCCTTTAATAAAAAAATATGGAATTTTCCTTTTCATTCAATACGTCCCATGCTACCATGCTTGTGGTTATTGCGATGGCAGGGACCCCTCTTAGCTCCAACAATCCCACCTCTATCATCAACTGTGGAGTTATGTCACTTACATTTTCATTTCCTAGAGGCATTATGCCTAGAATCAATATCTCTAGATTAATGGGTTGGAATTTCCATGTGGGAACTCAAGACATGCATTTGACCTCCATGTTGTTGCAGGGGACCTTGTAGGATAGAATTGGGTTTCTTCATGGAGTTGGAGACACTTTGGGAATGCTTGTTACATTGAGAGTTTACAACAAGAATACTAAAACATAAAACTAGTTCAAGGGTTCCTGTGGTCATCAACATGGAAAAATCAACAATGATCCTACAAACTCTCAATAAGAATCACAATTGTACATTTCCACAACTCTAAATGGAGCTAGAATTTCTCTTGGTGTGGTTGGTGTCATTTTTTAATAATAACATGCTTTAAATTATACGACACCACTATTGAAGGTGATATCGGGAGATAGTACAGGGCTTGAGGACTTGTTTTGGGTCTCTCTGCCATTTTTGGATGTACGAGAAAAGTACTACAACAAACTACCTTGCTTTATTTGTATGCATTGCACTTTCTTTGTGAATTTTTTACTTTAAACCTAGTGCCCTAAATCCAATGAAACCAATGGTTCATCCATCTTAGGCCCAATTAAATTTTTATTGTGAGTTGCAAATCGCCTCCTCAAGTCATTTAGGGACATGTTGGAAATTTGGTCTGGGGACATAATGTCCAAACCGAGCGACATGGCATGGAAATGCAAGGCATGGCATCACAATGCAAGGATATAAAATGCATGGCTAGGCTAGGAAAGGATATACATGGAAAGTAAAGGCAAGGATAGGCATGGAAAGGAAAGGTCTAGGCATAGGTCTAGGTATGGCAAGGAAAGGAAAGGAAACTCATGGCAAGGAAATGCAAGGAAATGCAAGGTAAGGCAAGCCAAGGAAATTCAATGTGAGGAAAGGAAATTCAAGGAAATGAAATGCTAGACATGGCATGACCTACACCTATACCTAGATGTAGACATGGACCTAGAGCTAGACGTGGACCTAGACCTAGACATGGACAATGACATAGACCTAGACCTATACCTAAGACACGACTTAGAACTATACCTACACCCTGACCATGACCAATACCATGACCTAGACCATGACATAGACCATGACCTAGACCATGGGAAGACAAGGCATGGAAAGGAAATCCAAGGCAGAGAGAGGTTAGCCAATGTATGGAAAGCCAATACATGGAAATAAAATGGAAGACAAGGCAATGCAAACAAGGTGAGGAAATGAAATTCTAGGCATGGTAAGGCAAGGCAAGTCAAGGCATGATAAGGAAAAGCTTGGCATGGAAAGTCAAGACAAGGCAATAGAATTCATGGCAAGGAAATGATAAACATGGCAAGGAAAGGAAAACCAAGGAAAGGCATAGGTATAGGTCTAGCTCTATGTATGGCAAGGCAAGGCAAGGCAAGGAAAGACATGGAAAGGAAAGGCAAGGCAAGGAAATGCAAGGCATGGAAAGGAAAGGAAAGGCATGGAAAGACAAGGCATGGCATGGAAAGTCAAGGAAAGGAAGGAAAAGGCTAGAAATGGCTTGGAATGGAAAGGGAAGGCATGGTATGGCATGGAATGGCAAGGAAAGGTGTGGCATGTCAAGGCATGGCAAGGCATGGGAAGTCAAGGAAAGACTAGTCATGGAAAGGAAAGGTAAGGAAAGGCAAGGCAAGGTCTAGCTCTAGGTCTAGGTATGGAAAGGCAAGGAAATACAATGAAAGGTAATGCAAGGCATGGAAAAACAAAGCAAAGTCAAGACAACTGTTTGAGATAGAGACTGATCCATATGACTATGTTGTAGGATTAGTTCTAACTTAACATGGTCATCCAATAGAATACTATAGTGAGACACTCTCATATACTGTCCAAAAATACCCCACCTATGACAACGAAATGTGTTCCATTGTGAAAGCATGTCGTCAATGGAAACATTATGTTCTGGGAAAAGAGACAATAATACACACTGATCACAAGCCTTTGTAGGTCATACAGACACAAGGGAAGTTTTAGAATGTCTTCCATCAAAATTGGTCCACATACCTACAATAGTTCCATCTCAACATCAAGTATAAAACAGGGATAAAAAATCATGTCGCTAACTGCCTCAGTCGACCTCCTATGGATTCCCTCACCACCGTGATCCATTCCTATGGACATGAGTTATATGAATGACCCCAAATTTATTAGTGAGATCCTGAGTTCTCCACCACCTATCATCTCTTGGGAACATGCGTGAATGTCACTGATTTTCACATTCATGATGGACTGTTATGCCATCTAGGAAATTTATCATGTGTTCCTGGAAGAGAGAGTGCAAAGATAATTTGGGAGGCTCACTACAGTGAGATGAAGAACATTTTGGCATGGAGAAAATTGTGGTCATTCTAAAGAAACATTTTTATTGGCCAAAACTTTGATGGGAAGTCAACAAGTATATCATATCTTTCACTGCATGTGCCATTGCCAATCCATCCATCAAGAAGAAAGGCTTATACACCCATCTTCCTACTCTTGAGAGGCCTTGGGAATCCATCTATATGGATTACATGGATGGCCTTCTGTCCACAAAGAAAGGAAATGATTGCATATTTGTGGTGGTTGCTCAATTTTTGAAGATGGCCATTCTTAGAGCCTACAATAAGAGAATCACAACAGAAGATACTACCAATATGTTCTTCAAACGAGTGTGAATCCATTTTGGGATACTACAAACCATTATTTATGACTATTACATCAGGTTCCTCAACACATTTTTCTCGAGTCTTTGATCATTGTTGGACACCAAGCCCACTAAATCCACTACCTTCCATCCTCAAACCGATGGCCAAACAAAGGTCGTCAATAAGATGATTGTGCACATCCTGCACATGTATAAATCTAAGAATATTTGTAGATGGGATGAGAGTCTTCCCTATGTTCAACACAACTACAACATGGCTCTCCATAGCTCCCACGAATATAGACCCTTTCAGGTGGGGTTGGGATTCCAACCCTTGGGTCCCATTGATGTTTCACTAACTCTTGCAACCACACAAACAGATTCTTCCCATGTTCATTCTCAGGTCGAAAAATCCACTAGATTCATTTAGCAGATTCACCACATCCTCCAATAGGTCCATGAGATTTTCAAGAAATCCAATGCTAAGTACAAGCAACACCATGATCAACACCAGGAATCTCATCTAGTCATCAAATAGCCATCACACTATATACCATTGTTGTACACAACACAAGGAATATTTTACTCTTCTTTTCTTAATGTCGCATCTAGGATTCCAATGCTCTTAACTTAGGTATAAAGATTCCAATATGTTGAATTCCTTTTGGAAATAACCTGGAAAATACTCTTCTAAAGGGATATTCAACATTAAAGAATCCTATGGTCTCACAACCTAAGTCCATCAAATGACCAAGGAGAGTATATGGAGAAACATATGGACAACCAACTTATTAAAAAAAATAAGTACTTCCCTCTATTTAGTGGCTCACAAACATATGCTAACATGGGAAAACCTAAAAAAAAAAGAGGATCAATAGGGCCTTCCATCTTCCCATTATCTATCCAAGCTAAGGAGACCATGGAAAACCTTTTGAACCAATGTCATTTTAGTTTGAATATCTGGGATGATGAACCTCAAGTGATGTGCACATTGGACCATCATAGAGGCAGTGTTCACAACACAATCTCAAATTGGCATCTCTCGACCTACAAAAATGTCATTCTCAATAGAATCTGTGTAAACCTTCTTTCATATTTGGTTCACTTTCACATTTGCAGCTCTAAGATCTGT
>JZKD02S1112373.1:1749523-1784754 GCA_000966675.3 Picea glauca | reverse complement strand
ATTCACAAGGTACCTTCCACTTCTTTCACAACACCTCGCTTGTGCTTGGAATTCCTTTACATAATTTGCTTACTAGATTTTGAATTTGTGGGCTACAAATGCAAGAACTTTTCTAGTTTTATATCTTATTGCGTATAGAGATAGCAATGCCAATTGGGTATAGTGTGTCTGTCAACTATATAATCAATGGTCCCTTGTCAATGTGTCATTCTATCAAATATTTTTCAATTGACAAGAAAGTTGGAACAAAAGTCAAATGAGGAGACATCTAAATTGCTCCTAGAACAAGTATAGGGAGTGAACGTTGAAGTAATAACTACTGGGACGTTCTTTCTTTGTCTATCTCTATAAGAAACTTTGTTAGATTCTATGTTCCCTTGAAAATTTCCAATTATGCCAGTGTAAGGCCTCTTGGCATAGGTCTCAAGGATAACATTGAGTAAGAGAGTGAGGATAAGAATGCACTAGATTGGGAAATGAAAATAATAAGAATCTTATATGCTTCTAGATGCAAACCATGCCTCAAGCATAGGAAGCATCGGTGTCTCACATGGCATGGAAATGCAAGGCATGGCATCACAATGCAAGGATATAAAACACATGGCTAGGCTAGGAAAGGATATACATGGAAAGTAAAGGCAAGGGTAGGCATGGAAAGGAAAGTTCTAGGCATAGGTCTAGGTATGGCAGGGAAAGGAAAGGAAAGTCATGGCAACGAAATGCAAGGAAATGCAATGCAAGCCAAGCCAAGGAAATTCAATGCAAGGAAAGGAAATGCTAGACATGGCATGACCTAGACCTAGACCTAGACATGGACATGGACCTAGACCTAGAGCTAGACCTAAAACATGACTTAGATCTATACCTACACCCTGACCATGACTGATACCATGGCCTAGACCATTGGAAGAAAATGCATGGAAAGGAAAGCCAATTGGGATGTAATCACCCTAATATTTGAGGCATTTAAGCATGTTGTATTTAAGCTTCTTTTGATTATAGAACACCTACTTGGACATTATGCTTTTGACCCTGTTTCACGATGGTGAGAGTCATCGATTTCCTAGTAAGTGGCCAACCTTTAGGGAAGGGATGCAACTGAGGGTCTCTTGAGGAGTCATTGTACCGATCCTGACCATACTTACCAATTTATTCTCATTGCGTTCTCATAATATTTCCATCTTATAGGCCCTTTGACTTTAGTGAACCAAGAAGGGCATGTACCTCATTTCATGGGAAGAAGGGGTTGAGGGCCCAAGGGGATGGTTGTTGGCAAAACATAAAATTCTAAAATATAAACCTTCTAGATTCTCTCCCAGATAGGTCTTGATAATGATGAGCTACTTCTCTTGAAAGAATTGAATACCCCCACAATATCAAACACATAATAAATATCCTGCTTCAATATAAGACTAACACAAGTGCTCTACAACACTTTACATGGTTACCCCTATGGCACTTTGTGGACCTCTTCTTTCAAGTCACATTGTGTTACTTTCCCCCAAGCTAATTGATTCACTATTGGGAGTGCACAAGTCTTTGGATCGTTGATTAATTAATAAATGGAAATAAAGGGGATTGGAAAAAGGTTGCATCGAGGAAGAAGGTGCAACACCCCCCCTACAAAGGCACCCATAAATGAGATAATACAAGCCCTTGTATGTCATGAAACTCATTGACCTATGAATTCTAACCCTGTATCCACCTAATCATCCACTACATGACCTTGAAGGGGTATCCTTGGGAGCATCCCCTACTTGATGGTTTTGGTCTATCCAATAGGAATTTTATGACACCCCTCCCATACCTAAACTTGGTCAATTGTATATGGTCTTGGAGCATTTGTTTAATTTGATGAGGTAGTTTTGATGCACATGTTTAGGTGCCTTGTTTATTAGATGTGGTTTTCACTTCCTGTGATATTTTGACTTGATATCCTTGGAGGGCATGCCTATTTGTTTTGCAGGACCTTGTTTGGTGGAAAATTTTGGAGGAACAAGCCTAGCTTGGGCTTCCATGGGGCTTGAATCCCACATGTTGGATGCCAAGGGACAACATGTCAGATCATGATGACTTACCTTTGGAGGCCTACAAGACACCTTGGAAGACACAACCTGGCCCTCACATGCCAAACGACTTTCCTAGGAGAGGAAAAACATCACTTTGGAGGCTTGATGTCACCTAAGGCTAGGGTTTGGTGTTGTTTCTCTTTGACACATGGCACATTTTGAAGGAAGTAGGATTTGAACCATGAGGAAGAGGCTTATATGAGTGACATGTGGCCTTTGGAGGCCTAAATATGCTTCCCCAACTCCAACGACTTGCTAAAAGTGTCAAAACATTTCCCTAAAGGGGTGACATCATCTTATTTTAGGGTTTCTAATGTGCAAAAAGTGTAAATTAAATATTATTATTTGGTTTAAGGGGTAAGATAAGGGTTGTTGACCCCTTATCTTATGTTTTACCCTAATTAAGTGGACAAACTATGTTTTAGACATTTTGTATAAATAGAAATCATGTGAATCTCATTTCATAACATAACTATCCATTGTGAGAAGTATTTAACACGAATTTGCGCCCTCCTTGGGAAACCTCTTCTCTCTTATGTTTTTTTCTTTGTTTCTTTATGCTATTGGTGGAAGAAGTAGTGTGCTACTCTTCTTGGAGTTTCTCTTTGGCATTTGTTGTGGATTTATCTTGGTAAGAGGAGGTTTATCTTGTCATTTATTGAACTAGGTAAGGATTTATCTTGTTTATGATTTATTTCTTAGTCACAAGTTTTATTTGCTAGATTTCTTGGGGAGTATAAGGATTTACAACCCTACCATTATCTATCATTTTTGTCTAGAATTTATTTTTTGCACAAGGTTTTACTAAGAGAAGTAAAAGGGTTTACACCCTCCTAGTATCTCCTATCTTAGCATTTGCTTGCCTTAGGGAGTAAGAGGGTTTACACCCCTAAGGAGATAGGGTTGTTTATCTCTTTATTTACTTGATTCCATAACCCAATAGCTAAAGGCACTAGTATAATTGCATTGGAGAAATAAAATCTTGCATTGGATAACATGATTTTTTGTGATTTGGAGGTTATCTAAGTTGGAATCAATTCTTTTCTCTATATGATTGATTGATCCACTAGGGAATAATATTTGCTTAAGTACTTTTTGATGTTGTTATAAAATTTTATCTACAACCATTAGGGCTACAGAAACCCTAACACTTTTTCATTTATAAGTTGATTTTCAACCGTAATAATTTGCCAAGAGTTTTCCACATTTATCTACTTGGTCTAGCACAATTTTTGGGTGGATTCTTTGTGAGTTTTGGTGGTTGGATTTACCTCTGTAAAAAATAGCTTGCTACAACCATAATATGGAAAAATATCTCTGCAAACACTTTTTATTACAACCTTATTTCAATGCTAAAGTCTTGTGCTATCATTCTTGAGTATCACTAATGTTTATCTAACTTATCTCTTGCATCATTTGTTGGAATTTTAACAATTATTTAGAATATTTAACACTTATTCTCTTGCTGATATACATTTTTGTTTACTTCTGCAATTAGGGAGAACATGATTAACTTGCTTGTCAACTTAACATTATACATATATGCTCGGCTTGTTCTTATGTCTCGGGAAGGTACAACATTCTTCCTAGTTGTTCTTGTCTCTTGGAAACCATTGGCTACAACCTAGACCCTTTCTCAAGCCTTTCCACATATTCTATATTGACCTATAGGGGTAACTTCCTTCATCTCTTCACTTTCCATCTCATTCACCCCAGGGTCACCGGTATTCCCCCCTTGAGGTGATTCTATCATATCTAAAGTGCCAAGAATACCTGCCTAAGGTGACAGTGGGTAGGTTTTCTCAAAGTTGTCACCATTTGGTGGTTGGGTTGGGATTTGACCGACCTACAACTTGTCTGATAACATTTTTGCACCATTGTTGGCGAGGATTTTGAATCCTCTTCTGAAACCTAGCGACACCTTGAAAAGATGCCCCAAAACCTTTTCCCTAGATTTCCTAGCAACTCCACCTAAAGGACGTTCCCTTTTCACTTTTTATGATCTCTTCTTGAATCTCGTATGGCGAATCCACCTTCCAATAACCCTTCTTCCCTTAAACATTTTCCCCCAAGGAGGTTCAAACCTTCTAAGGTATACCGAAGAATGCCTCCCTTCAAGTCTCTCATTGTCAAAAACTTGTTCCATGATACCCTTACCCTTGATACAATGGCTCACCCTTGAGAAAAGGACCTCTACAAACCCCTTAACATGACTACCATCCATGGATACCCCAACACAATGCCAAAATAATCAAACAAATGGCTGCCAAAATTTCCAGGAAACAATGTAGTAGTTGTCAAAGATCATCTCTACACCATAGGTCGGGATATGGATAATGTCGACGTTGAGCATGAGGATGTAGCCTTGAAGATATAGGCTTCATCATTGACTGAAGAAGATCTCATATGGTTTAAAGGAATTCTAGATAATCACCTCACTTCCTATAAATATTTTTCCAAGTTATTTAAGAGTAGTTGGACAATGAAGAAAGATAGTGGGATGCTCGTAACTCAATTCAATCAGAAAAATAAAAAGGAGAACAAGGTAGTGAGTGAATTTGACACCAGACTTGACAGGTTATACAATTAGATTCTGACAGATTTGCATCCTACGACTGCAACATTCCATCTCCTTTATTTGAATGCTTTTGAGGGGAAATTTTTCTTTATTATGAAGGATAAGAAGCCCACTTCTTTGGCAAAAAAAGAGCACAATGTCGAGATTGAAGAAAATCTCCTTGAATCGTGGGTAGATCCTTTTCAATATCCTCGTGTCAAGGCAACAAAAATGACTAAGGATTCCAGTAGCAATGCTCCTGATCCAATTTCCCTCTTGAATTAGAAGATAGATTAATTGAGTACTCAATTTGTCCAAGTACAGAACTAGATCATGGGCCATTTGACTACTATGGAAAGAAATAATCTACCTCTAGACCTTAGTTTACCCGATAACAGAGAGATGCCATAGGTTGGAAATCAAGTCCTTAACAAGAGGCAAAGGCCCCTGATACTTTGAAACCAGTTGGGATGGTTGGCATATAACAATCATATTGGTGTCTTCCATGCCAAGAGCCTCATAGAGAAGATGAGTGTCCCCGACAAGATGAGGATTCTTTCGACAGTATGAATTTCATGGATCTGATTTGTAGTTTCCAAGAGGAAGAATTCACATAGGAACATATCAACGAAGCCATAAGACAAGGGGAAAGAGAGGGGAGACTCCGAGCCTTAAATCAATTGATAGATGATCAAAATAAAGAATTAAGGAAGAGGGAATATTTTACCTACACTAGAATAAATAAAGCTTTAACCACTCCATCACAACTTGTCACTCCTCCTCCATCTACAGAGATGGTGGTCCCACCACCTCCACCTCCATCACATGAGTTGCTTCCTTATCCATCTCCCATAGATGAGATTCAATTGAATATAGACGTTGCAACCATGTTTGGAAAGATGAATATGATGGTACCAGTGACAAAGATGTGAAAGAAACCTTCTGTAAGGAGGGAAGTATTGAAGTTATTACAGGTATTGACTGAGAAGGAAGACCCTCCGATAATTTTGAATGCTATGTATCTTGATCGACAAAAGGACAACAATCATCCCTTCTATCTTTCATTAGGCATGAATGGATTCCACTTGAACAATTGTATGCTTGATTCTAGGGCTTCTGTGAATGCCATGTCATTGAAGGTGATGGAACAACTTGGCTTGAAAACAACCCAAACCTATGGAAACGTATGTGGAATTGATTCTAAAAGGGTCAATGTTTATGCGTTATGTGAGGACATTGAAGTCTTTTTGATTGATTTTGCACATATCAACCTCCTCATCAAAATAATGGTGATTAATGTTCCGGATTCTTTGGGGATGCTCTTATTGAGGAGTTGGTTTTTTTCCCTTGGGGGTTTACTTAGCATGGAAACTACCCTTGCACACATCCCCATGGGAGATGTAACTTTTGAGGCATTATATAGTCAAGAGCAAGCTAAAAAGCATGTGACTAATCCCAATGGTCCTGACTACACAAGTGAATATGAGTTTGATGAAGTCCCAGATGCCATTGAGTACAATCCATAAGACTTGCCTTTTATGTAGGAAGACTCCATAGATGTGCTCCTCCTAAGAAAAAATGAATACAAAGAAAAACTTACAAAGTTCTAAGGGAAAGAAACATGGTCTATCCAAATATTTAAGAAATAAGATAAAGAACACGAAGAAGCCATCAAAAGGGAAGTTAACACATGACCTCCTTCTTATCCATACATTAAGAATATACCTTACATCAATTAAAATGCATGAAGTCGTTCATGTGGGACAAAAATAAGGGCAAGCCCAAGTATGACCAAAAGGATGACAACTCATGGATTGGACCTTACATCATCAAGAAGAAGCATGATAAAGAAAATTTTTATTTGATAGCTTTGGATGGGAGAAAGATGCCATTACCAATGGATGGATCTCTTCTACGAACTTATGTTCAGGTCACTTGACTTTTTCAGGGCCCAGGCCCCAAGTAAGTAGGTAGGTCATCTTGCTTTCCTTGAATTTGCATCCTGATTTCTCACATTAGTTTAGATGCAGTACATATTTCATTTTTCTCTACTTGCATATTGATTTCATGCTTAGTTTAGAAATTAAAAAAAAATGCTAAAATTTTCTTTTTAGATGAGTTTCATTTTTGGTTTTGATGTATATGGACAAAGTGTGATAGAACCACCCTAGATTTTAGTGTTTTTTGTTTCAGTGTAGGCATAGGTCTACCAGGAGATGTTGTGGTTCTCATTCACTCTATGGAAAACAAATTTCCCCAAGTAGGACCCAGATGTTATCCCCATTTTGTGGGATAACTAAGGCGATGATGTCTTGAGGCCCTCAAGTTGCAGATATGGAGTACCGAGAGACCACATGACTAGTAGTGTCCACTTTCACATATGGAAGCCTACTCTATCACCACCAGTTTGGATCCATTGTCAGTGCATCCACCACACCAACTAGCTTCTGGAGGACACATGGGTCTTGCTCCATGCGGTACAAGTCATGTATTGCGGGAGGTAATCACTCTAATATTTGAGGCATTTAAGCATGTTTTATTTAAGATGATTTTGATTATAAAACGTCTTCTTGGACATTATGCTTTTGACCTTGTTTCACCTTGGTGAGTGTCATCGATTTCTTAGTAAGTGGCCAACCTTTGGGGAAGGGATGCAACTGGGGGTCCCTTGAGGGGTCATCGTACCATTCTTGGCCATACTTACCACTTTTCACTCATTGCATTTGCATAATATTGCAGCCCTTTGACTTTAGTGACCCAAGAAGGGCATGTACCTCGTTTCATGGGAAGAAGGCATTCAAGGCCCAGGGGGATGGTTACTGGCAAAAGATAAAAGCCTAAAATATAAACCTTGCTCTCCCAGACAGGTATTAAGAATAGTGAGATGATTCTCTTGAATATAAGACTAACACAAGTGTGTTATAATGCTTTATATGGTTACCCCTATGTCACTTTGTGGAACTCTTCTTTCAAGTGACATCGTGTTAGTGACCCCCAAGCTAATTGATTCACTATTGGGAGTGCACACATGTTTGGATCATCGATTAATTAATAAATGGAAATAAAGGGGCTTGGAAAAAGGTTGCATTGAGGAATAATATGCAACACACCCCCTACAAAGGCACCCATAAATGAGATAATACGAGCCCTTGTATGTCATGAAACTCATTGACCTATGAATTGTAAACCCCTACCACCTCATCATCCACTACATGACCTTGAAGGGGCATCCTTGGGAGCATCCCCTACTTGAGGGTTTTGGTCTAGCCAATAGGACTTTTATGACACCCATACCATATCTAAACTTAGTCAATTATATAGGGTATTGGAGCATTTGTTTAATTTGATGCGATAGTTTTGATGCACATGTTTAGGTGCCTTGTTTATTAGATGTGAGTTTCACTTCCCATGATATTTTGACTTGAGATCCTTGGAAGGCAAGCATATTTTTTTTGCAGGATCTTATTTGGTGGACATTTTTGGAGGAACAAACCTAGCTTGGGATTCCATGGGGTTTGAATCCCACAGGTTGGTTGCCAAGGGCCCATGTGTCGAATCATGATGAATTTCCTTTGGAGGCCTAGAAGACACCTTGGAAGACATAACCTATCCCTCACATGCCAAACAAGTTGCCTAGAAGAGGCAAAACACCACTTTGGAGGATTGATGTCACCTAGGGCTAGGGTTTGGTGGTGATGGAGGTGTTGCTCATTGATACATGGCACGTTTTGAAGGAAGGAGGCTTTGAACCATGAGGAAGAGGCTTAGATGAGTGACACGTGTCCTCTGGAGGCCTAGCTAAGATTCACCAACTTCAATGACTTCCTACAAGTGTCAAAACATCTCTCTAAAGGGGTGATGCCATCTTATTTTAGGGTTTCTAATGTACAAAAAGTGTAAATTAGATATTATTATTTGGTTTAAGGGGTAAGATAAGGGTTGTTGACCTCTTATCTTATGTTTTACCCTAATTAAGTGGACAAACTATGTTTTAGACATTTTGTATAAATAAAGATCATGTGAATCTCATTTCATAACATAACTCTCCCATTGTGAGAAGTATTTGGATGAAATTGGAGCCCTCTTTGGGAAACCTATTCCTTGTTGTGCTTTTGTCTTGGTTTCTTTATGCTATTGGTGGAAGAGGTAGCGTGCTACCCTTCTTGGAGTTTTTCTTTGGAATTTGTGGTGGATTTATCTTGGTAAGAGGAGGTTTATCTTGTCATTTCTTGAACTAGGTAAGGATTTATCTTGTTGATGCTTCATTTCTTAGTCACAAGTTTTATTTACAATATTTCTTGGGGAGTATAAGGATTTACAACCCCACCATTATCTATCATTTTTGTCTAGAAGTTATTTGTTGCACAAGGTTTTACTGGGAGAAGTAAAAGGGTTTACACCCTCATAATATCTCTTATCTTAGCATTTGCTTGCCTTGGGGAGTAAGAGGGTTTACACCCCCAATGGAGATATCATTTTTTATCTCTTTATTTACTTGACTCCATAACCCAATAGCTAAAGGAACTAGTATAATTGCATTGGAGAAATAAAATCTTGCATTTGTTAACGTGAATTTTCATGATTTGGAGGTTGTCTAAGTTGGAATCAATTCTTTGCTCTATATGCTTGATTGAGGAACTAGGGTTTCATATTTTCTTAAGTAATTTTTGATGCTGTTATAAAACTTCATATACGACCATGAGGGCTGCAGAAACCCTAACACTTTTTCATTTATAACTTGTTTTTCAACCGTCAGAATTTGCTAAGAGTTTGCCACATTTATCTACTTGGTCTATTGCAACTTTTGGGTGGATTCTTTGTGAGTTTTGTTGTTTGTATTTAATGTTGTAACATGTTGTTTGCTACAGACATAAGGCTACAAAATATCTCTGCAAACACTTTTTATTACAATCTTATTTAATTGCTAAAGTCTTGTGCTATCATTATCGAGTATCACTAATGTTTATCTAACTTATCTCTTGCATCATTTGTTGGACTTTTAGCAATTATTTAGAAGATTTAATAATTATTCTCTTGCTGATATAAATTGTTGTTTACTACTGCACTTAGGGACAACAAGCTTAACTTTCTTGTCCACCTAACATTATACATATATGCTCGGCTTGCTCTTGTGTTTTGGGAAGGTACAACATTCTTCACAGTTGTTCTTATCTCTTGGAAACCATTGGCTACCACCTAGACTCTTTACCAAGCCTTTACGCATATTCTATGTTGACCTATAGGGGGACCTTTCTTCATCTCTTCACTTTCCATCTCATTCTCCCTAGGTTCACCGAGATTCCCCCCTTGAGGTGATTCTATCATCTCTAAAGTGACGGGAATACCTGCCTAAGGTAACAGTGGGTAGGTTTTCTCAAATTTGTCGCCATTTGGTGGTTGGGTCAGGCTTTTCCGAACCTACAAATTGTGCAATAACAATTTGGCACCGTTTCCCGGGAGGATTTTGAATCCTTTTCTAAAACCTAACGACACTTTGACAAGCTACCCCAAATCCTTTTCCCTAGCTTGTCTGTTGACTCCACCTAAAGGACTTCACTTTTCACTTTTGATGAGCTCTTCTTGAATATCATCTAGAGACTCCACCTTCCAAGAACCCTTCTTCCCTTAAATCATTTCCCCTAGGGAGGTTTAAACCTTCTAAGTTCTATTGAAGAAGGCCTCCCCTCCAGTCTCCCGTTGTCAAGACCCTCTTCCATGGTACCCTTCCTCTTGATACAATGGCTCACCCTTGGGAAAAGGACCACACAAACCCCTTAACATGACCACCATCTCTGGATACCCGAACACAATGCCAAAAGAATCAAACTAGTGGTTGCCAAAAGTCCCAAGAAACAATGTAGTGACTGTTGAAGATCATCTCTACACCATAGTTCAGGATATGGATAATGCAGACATTGAGCATGAGGATGTATCCATGAAGCTATTGGCTTCATCATTGACTAAAGAAGCTCTCAGATGGTTCAGAGGCCTTCTAGATAATCACCTCACTTCCTATGAATATTTTCCCAAGTTATTTAAGAGTAGGTGGACAATAAAGAAAGACTGTGGGATGCTCGTAGCTCAATTCAATCAGATAAATAGAAAGGAGAACAAGAGGGTGAGTGAATATGACACCGAATTTGACAGGTTGTACTGTCAGATTCCAACAGATTTACATCCTACGGCCGCAACAATCCATCTACTTTATGTGAATGCCTTTGAGGGGAAATTTCACTATATTTTGAAGGAGAAGAAGCCCACTTCTTTGGCACAAGACAAAGAGTACAGTGTTGAGATTGAAGAAAATATCCTTGAATCGAGGGTAGATCCTTTTCAGTATCCTCGTGTCAAGGAAAAAGCAAATACTAAGGATTCTAGTAGTAGTACGCCTAATCCAATTGCCCTCTTGAATCATAATATAGATCAGATGAACACTCAATTTGTCCAAGTACAGAACCAAATCATGGTCCATTTGACTACTATGGAAAGAAATCAATCTGCTTCCAAACCTTAGTTTACCAGATAGCAAAGAGATGTCATGGGTTGGAAACTAATTCCTCAAGAAGAGGAAAAGGCCCCTAATACTTTGAAACTAGTTGGGATGGTTGGAACATAACAAGTAGCTTGGTTTCTTCCATGCCAAGAACCTCATAGAGAAGATGAGTGTCCCCAACGAGATGGGGATTCTTCCGAAAATACGAATTTCATGGATATGATCTATAGTTTCCAAGAGGAATAATTCACACAGGAACATATCAATGAAGCTAAAAGACAAGGGAAAGAGAGGGGAGACTCCGAGCCTTAAATAAGTTGGCAGATGATCGAAAGAAAGAATTAAGGAAGATGGAATATTTGACCTACAGTAAAATAAATAGAGCTTCATCCCCATTGTTATTTCTCAAATTCACATTGTTAAAAATTTGACATTTGTCCAATAGTAGAGGCACTACCATATTCCATGCATTCTTGTAGCACAATCATTAACATGATCTTGTCAACCTCTTTGTCAATTTTCTATAGAATCTCTCAAAACTACCAATCTTTTCAAGTCCCCCATATCCTCATATTTTTGCAATCCCGTGAAGTCTTGCTTACAATAGGGTCATATTTTCTTTATTATCACCTTATCTATCCAAATCTAAATATTAAAAAATTATTTTAAAATCATTTGTTGAAATGATTTTATCTTGATAGTTTATCCCATGTTGTTAAAAATAAATTTTTTTGGTCTCATTTCCAATTCCTTTTTATCAACGCCCAAGATAATCCATAGCCAGAATATCACCAAGCATACACCACCAAGATTTAAGGAAGTAATTACATGGAATACTCACAAGTCGACAAGGAGTGCTCAACACGTCGACAACATGAAAAGCTTACTATAATTTTAAAATGTTATTTTTTATATTGTTAATGCATGTGGGATATAGTCCCATGTACAAAAAAGAAGACACAGAGCCCATCGTGAGAGACCAAACAATGTGAGAAGAGTCCACATGATTGGGATCACATGTATACAAAGGGTTTCAAGTGAGCGTACTATGTTAATAATAACTATAACTCTTTACTAAACTCATTCTCAAAGTGCACCAAGGAGATCACTCGGAAGTCAAGTGTTAATGAACTCACAGAGTCTTATGCAAAAGGGAAAATCTTAATGTTCAAACGAGACTGTGAAAGAATCCATCTATGAATAACCGTGCATATTAGAGGTGACAGAGAAAGTGGAAAATTTATTTAGAAAGGTTTTTAAATTGTTATGACAGATAGGACATAAAATCACCACATCTGGATCCATTATTTTGGTATTAAGGTTCCCAAATCAAGGAGGCAAATTGCAGGTCTTGAAGAAATGTTGCAACAATTGGATTCAAGGGTTTGTTGCAAGAGGTAACCATTAGTGATTAGCCAGATGTAAGACATGTTGTTGATATTTCAAATTTAAATTGTATAAGGCATCTTCCTCTTTATGAAGCCTATTTGTTTCAATGACAATTGTCGGTGACTCTTCAACTGACAAAGGGTATATTTTTGTTGTGCAAGCCTAAGCATCTACATTTTAGACAGACCTATGGAGGGTCTACCTAGTGGCGATTGTCATCCCAGAAAATGGGATCGTCATCTTTTCCACTTGGATTCATCTCTTAGAGTGAAGAACTCTCTTGCCAAATAAGAATCTAGTCCACCAGAGAAATTTAAGACTCCATATAAATAATATAGTTCCAACATCAATGAAAAAGTTAAAAAAACTCAGGATTCTAGGTGTGCATGGAATCAAGGCACTATTACCTTTTCTCGAATCTGTGGAGGTTAGTTCTCTACATACACCTGATCTGAAAATTATTGTATTGAAGGAGAAACCCTTCTTACTGATAAGAGAGACTCATCATTTTTGCAAAGCCTATGGTTGTTCATTAGTGGATCTGGATTACCCCATGGACTCTGAGGATGCAGTGGAACATTTTGACTAAGAAATAGAAAACATAATACTGATTTGAGGAATAGAGTTGTTGAGGTTTCAACATGTGGGCATGTCTCTCCTGTAGAGAGAAAATGAATATTAGAGTCCAGAGGAACATTTACCAATTATTCCATTGTCACAAGCTTGGTAAAGCATGAGTGTATTACTTCTAAATCAGTGGTCTTTACAAGCAATGGAAGGTGTATTAATATGAGGCTGGTGATTCACCCAACTGGAGTTCCATTCCTTGTTCAAGAACATAATTCCAAGCATCAATTAAGGCAGTCATTTAGTATTCGATGGAGAAAGGTTGCCTCAAAAACTCTAAATCGGGAGCATTTTCAGTTCTCTCAAGTAACATAGTGGTTGAGATATTATTAAGATTAGTTCTCGTCATCATAAAAGGAGATGAATTTTAGGCTCCATTTCTGATCAAATGGTATTGAATTTTCCAAAACCATTAAAAACCCACTTCCATAATTAGTCTATTTACCTTGAGTAAGGATGGTTTTTGAAATTTCTCAACGGTTTGGGAGAAATATTTGTCTAATCAAAATAGAATTGCCCAGAATATTATCAGTAGTCAAACCATCATCTCTAGATTGCAACAACTACAGGATTTGGGGAAATCATTGACAAATAAAGGAAAAATTTCTGGATCAAATCTCAGTTAAGGTGCATCCTAAGGCATAGAATTAGTAGTCAATAATTAGTTCCAGATATGATGGAGGAGAGTGGCAGTCAAAGGATGACTTTCTTATTTAAATTGAGCACAATATTTTTAGGTAGCAGATCAAGCAGAGATTTGAGCTACAAGTTGCAGAGCAATTAACAATATGACTCTAGAACACAGATTGG
Organism: Picea glauca; assembly: GCA_000966675.3. Lineage (NCBI taxonomy): Eukaryota > Viridiplantae > Streptophyta > Pinopsida > Pinales > Pinaceae > Picea > Picea glauca. The sequence continues at coordinate 1,770,809 of JZKD02S1112373.1, read as the reverse complement.
AAGGAATTCGAATTCACTGTCCTAGATTTATTGCAAATAGATCATGGATTGTTTTATTGTGGGTAACTGCTCGGAGGTTGGATATTCTATTTATTTCATCATTTGTAGTGTAACAGAGGAGGGAGAGGCCCGAGAGGGTATGGAAGGATGAGAGAGGAGTAGTTATAGTCTTGATCAAGATGTTAATTCATTCTCTATAATTTCTGCATTTTCATGCTTAGAATCGAGTTTATAAACAATATACTTGTGTCCCATCATTTTATTTCTTCTTATCTGATGGAAATTATGATTCATGTAATGCGTTAATCATTACACAATTGCATATCTACTTACAACATATATTCTATTGTTCATTCCCTGCAAATTGTATTTTTCTTTTCATATATTTTGATTTAGATTAAAATGATATTTTGGTCTAAATGTGTTCTTCACGAATGTATAAGGATGAGAAGATTGTAGGGCCTTCACATTCAAAAAGTGTTTTCTTCTTCCTTTTCATGTTATCTTTCTAAATGTTTACTAATCATTAGCTTTCCTTTTCCCTATGAAATGCTACCCTTTAGTTGGATTTGAACCTAATTTCCTCTACATTTCTTATTCATCCTGATCCACCCAATATACATTTATCTATAAAATCCATTGCAATAACTTGATGATGCCCTAGCTTGCCCTTTAGCAGTCAAGTGCAACTTTAGGGACTAATGTTGAAATATTGTAACTGCAAAGAGTATTCTATTTATTATTGAGTCATTATTGATTAGATCAATCCCCTTTTGTGGATTGATCATGTCGGGCTTTGTAAATTACCAAATCCCATTTTGCGGATTGGTCAAAACCTAATTATATCGTGCAAATTAAGAAGTTGGCCCCATGCCTAATTAAAGTGGTTTTAACCACTAAGTGAAGAAATCGACCCTGCCCAGTGAAGAGACACCTCCCTAGTGCCGACTATCTAATATAAATAAGAGAGGCTAGCACCTCATTCATTCACTCACTCATTCCACTCAACAAGTGCGCAAGTTTGGAGATAGATACAGTTGGGAGAATAAAGAAGAGAGAGACACATTGCTCAGTGTTGGATATTCTCTAGTGTTTTGGTTTATTGTCTTGGCATTGTATTTTCTATCTATATTAAGGAAGTTTTTGCTGGGTTTTCTCCCCCATGAGGGTTTCCTAGGATGAATGTTGTGTATCTTGTGATTGTGTTTCTCTCAGTGATCCTACCTATGCTATTGTTATCTAGTAAATTGAAAAGAAACTTAATAGATGCTCTAAAATTGACATGGTATCAGAGCTAAGTTGAAGAGAGTACCTTTCACTGGATAAGAAAAAACATCATTCTTGTCGTACAAGAAAATTAAGGCTTTTTATTGAAGAGGAATTTCAGCCTAAAATTCATCAAGGAAATGCACCCTGGCATGTTGGAATATTATAACTGCAAATAGTATTCTATTTATTATTGCATCATTATTCATTATATCAATCCATTTTTGTGGATTGATCATGTCAGGCATTGTAATTGACCAAATCCCCTTTTGCGGATTGGTCAAACCCTAATTGTATGATGCAAATTAATAAGTCGTCCCCTGGGCCTAATTAAAGTGGTTTTAACCACTAAGAAGACAAGCCGGCCTTGCCCAATGAAGAGACACCTTTCCAACGCCTGCCAGTTTGTATAAATAAATGAAGCCAATGCCTCATTATCTCACTCACTCATTCGCTCATCAAGTGCACAAGTTTGGTAGATGAAATTGGGAGAAGAAGGAAGAGAGAGATGCATTGCTCAGTGTTGGATATTCTATAGTGTTTTGGTTTATTGTCTTGGCATTATATTGGCTATCTATATTAAGGAATTTTTTGTTGGGTTTTCTCCCTCGTGAGGGTTTCCTAGGATAAATGTTGTGTATATTGTGATTGTATTTCTCTCAGTGATCCTACATATGCTATTTTTATCTAGTAATTTGAAAAGAATCCTAATAATATCTCAAAAATAAACATGGTATCAGAGCTAAGATGAAGAGAGCATCTTTCACTATATAAGAAAAAACGTCACTGTTGTCATACAAGAAAATTAGGGATTTTTAGTGGAGAGGAATTTTTGCCTAAAAACCATCTAGAAAAGTGCACCCTACCCTAGTGAATCTTTTGACAACTTGAGCACACCTTTTCAGTGGATAGAGGCTCCAGAAATTCAAACCCTATTTTTTGACTGGTACCAGAAAACCATTAAACCAGAAGTACCAGAAAACCATTAAACAAGAAGTACCAGAAAACTAGGAAACCAGGAAACCAGAACTAGTACTAGAAGTACCATTCCAGATTTCCGCAGGTCAAGTGTCAAGAGGAAAAACTTGAAATTTTTGAAATCTAGCAGCTCCAAAAAACTCGTCTCAACCCAAAGCATCTATTCCCTAGATCGAAATTTCAAAATTTGAAGTTTGAAAAATTAAGGTTTCCTCATAAAACCCTAAGTTGCAGTTGCAATTGCAGTTACAGTATAAGTTGAAGTATCATTTGTAGTCACCCTTAAAGTTTTTAAGAGTTGGTAATTATTACCATTGCTACCAGATGGTGCCACTACCTGCTAATACTATTAGAGGTATGTATTCAAATATGTTTAAACTGTTAAGCTTTAAAGGTTATTTGTAGGAGAAGGAATATCTTTCCATAGTTCCAAAAGGATCTCAAGATCCAACCCATTCAGAGGAATAATTCACCCCAGGTCTGATCATCTTGATATGCATCTATTTTTTATGACATTATTTTGACCTTATGAAAATCTAGGTTGTATGTTGAAGTTATTACCATCATACTAACCTTTGGTCAAAATTAAAGACAAGGTATTAGATTGAGATTAGAGTTTATTCTCTAACTTAGACTTCTGTCAAGATAGCATATTGTCTTAGTACATAGGACATATTGAAGAAAGCACTTGTCATCTTGAGTGAAGGAGACTTGGAAGTAAATAGATACACTCATTCTTGAGGAAAAGACTCTGGGTTCCAAGTTTGATTGATTAAAGTTGATAAGACTCAATTTGCACATGATAAATTTTATAACTACCTCATTACAAGTAAGCACTATAGTTGAGATAACAGTCTTTGAAAATTATTATACTTGGTAGCATGTGAGCATATTGATATAAATGCTTAATGTAATCATTTACCAGATACAACTAACATCTCCTCTAGGAGAAACTTCTTGTTTTGGTCCTAGGTTACCATGGAGGAATGTTTTATCACAACACTAGAAGAGTGTTGATCTCATTTTGTATTGTATTTCTTACTTTTGATCTTTTCTTAAGATAGGTCACAAGTGATAGCTCTAAAGGAGCTAGTGTGATGATTATTCATGCTATTGTTTTATTTATTATTATCAAAAGAGTATTATTCTTGCTTGATATTTTGTTGACCTTGTTTCAGGTCATAGGTGATAACCTTGAGGAAGCTATAGTGAAGGTTGCAGAAGGAAACATATTAGAAGAGACATGAAGTTGACCATGGACATGACGATATACATCCATGTACCAAAGAATATGAAGAAGAAGTTATTTTTGAGATCTAGAGTATCTCATATGAAGATTGATTGTAAGGAGTAGAAGGATCCAAAGATGACCAAGCATTAGAAAAAGAACTCACAGAAGACTTGGTCAAAGGATAATGAAGCCACCTTAATGTGAAGCATGACTCATTTGAAGTTTGACTCAACCTTTCATATTTAGACTTGGTATTCAACACCAAGTATACCCCATAAGAGATGATGAATTCCTTGTAGACTCAAAAGAAATCAAGAGTAAGATTGATCTCAAAAAGGACCAGATGAAGAGACAACTTCTAGGATTGGTAAACAGATGCCATGAGAAGACTAAATCGCAGCTTTAGAAACTTCTAGGAGACATGAAATCTCCTCGGAATATTTCCTTGTTTCAGTGACATAAGCCAGTCAGAAAAACTAGGATATGGATTTTTCCGTGAGACTAGAAGAGAAGTCAGTATTGAATTCCAAGATTGATCTAACAGATCAAGCATGTTGCAGATGTACAAAGCCTAATGTGTGTCCATAGGATTCTCCTAGCAAGAGGGAGAAGACTATAACAAGAAACTTACTCCAGGAATTGAGGAAATAGTTCTAGTATTCATGAAGACAACCATAACAACCATGATTCATATATAGTATGAGATGCAGGGGGAGAAATCCCCATATTTAAAATTAAGTGTCAGTTGGTGCAGTACATTAGTTGGGTCTGGGATACATGACTAAAAGACAAGGTAGAGTTACCTCCATGAACGAAGAAGAGCTACCATTAGTATCAATTATTGAGCCACTCTCAGTTTTAGATGAAGTTGTTGCCGTGATGAAGTAGAGGAGTTACTTTCAGAGTTCAACAGTCACAGTGAGAATGGAGAAACCATTCTCAACTTCAGAGAAACTTCAGGTGCAGAGTCCCACTTCCAAAGGAACAATTGCAGAGAGAGTAGAGGACATACTCCCAGACAGTGAGATAGATAGTGCTTTGCAAAAGGCACATAGAGCTAGCACATGATTGTGTAGATTGAGTTGCAGCTAATAAAGTGTACCAGATTTGTACAAAGTGATGTGAAAATTTGATTTGAAGTTGAAGACATAAAGAATCAAGTCTGCAAATGAAGCAAAATCCAAGATCTTGGTGTGGCAGGATTGATAGTTTTCTGAAGAGTTTGGGATTTACCAAGAGTAAAACCGAATCTAACCTTTACTTCAAGGTTATAAATGATGATCCAATGATGTTTCTACTATACGTAGATGGTGTATTCTTGAAAAGATGAAGAAAAAATCATCACATATTGTAGAATAAGCTCACTACAAAGTTTGATGAAAGACCTAATGCATTATTACTTAAGTCTCGAAGTTTGGAAGATCCAGAGAAGATCTTCCTCAACCAAGGGAAGTATGAAGTTGAAATAATGAAGAAGTTTGACATGTTGGAATGTAAATCCATGTACACACCCATGAAAATGAAGTTGATGTTCCTGGTAGATACCTCATCATAATTGGTTGATGCTATTCTGAACAGACAGATTATTGGTTCGGTGATGTATCTAACGAATACCAGGACAAATATATGTTTTTCCTTGAGTCAATATTTAGTAGAACCCTGACGTGTTCACCTTGTAGCTGCAAAACATTTGATGAGATACCTTAAGGGTACGATGGATTTTGGTCTCTCTTATGCTAGAGATCATGACTTTATATTGTATGGATATACTAATTCAGATTGAGCTAGAAGTGTTTTTGATAGAAAGAGCACTTCAGGATATTGTTTCAGTATGAGGTCAGCCATGACTTCATGGCATATTAGGAAGAAATCCAGTATTTCTCTCAGCACGAAAGAAGCATAATACATTGTTCCATATTCCACCAGTTGTGAGGCCATATGGATTCAGATGTTGTTGACAGATCTATTAGATCTGGAGATGGAAGCCACTATGATCCTATGTGATAACCAGAGCTGCATAAAGATGATGTATTCCATGATGAGTCAAAGCACATGGATATACAGAATCATTACATTTGTGATATGGTGCAGAGAGGAGCCTTAAAGCTCCAATATGTTGGCACAGATGAATAGGTTGCAGATGTGTTGACCAAGCCTTTGTCTCATGTAAAGTTTGATCACTTTCGAGACAAGCTTGGTATAGTCCGAAAGGACCTCCATCAAAAGGGGGAGTAGTGTTGATGATACTATGGCATCATGACCAATAACATGTAGATCAGTTAGGATTTTATATCCTATAGGACTGATCATCCCTAGACAGATCCCGAAGGTCCGTAAGGATGGGCTATTAGAGTACTTTTGCATGTATATGCTAGCTTTGGTCAGTAGTGGTAGCTCCTTTAGGATTTTCATAATCCTAGGGAATATTATGATTCTTGGGAAGATCCTCAAGGTCTGGTAAGGATGGTCTGTTAGAGTGCCACGTTGTAGCTCCATTAGGATTTTATATCCTAGAGAATCTTATGATTCTTGGGTAGCTCCTTAGGGACTGTCAGAGTACCAAAAAATGTTGTTTCACCTGCCTCATTCTGTTGCATATGATGTTGATGTTGTTCTAGCATCTTCTTGATGTTGTTGAGATGTTAGCCTAGTGCTGAAGATTTCTAGCTTCGTGCTGATGTTGATGAAATGCCATCTTTGTGCTGAATAATTCCATCTTAGTGTTGATGTTGATGAGATGCCAGCTTCATGTTGAAGATTTCCCGCTTAGTGATGATGTTGTTGATGCTCCAGCCTTCATGTTGTGATGTTGGTGTTGTTAATTTTGTATCAGCCTCATGCTATTATTGATGATGATGATGTATTAGTGTTATATTAATCCATGTTGATGCAGATGATGATGATGATGCCATTACAACTCCTTGCTTTGGATGATGATATTGATGATGAGAAAAACTTCTGATGATTTATAGATATGCCAGTTAGTGTTCCAGATGTTGTTGATGTTGTTTCCATCTCTCTTTCCTGATGATGTTGTAGAATACCCTTCTTGTTAAGGGGGATATTATAACTGCAAAGAGTATTTTATTTATTATTGATTCATTATTCATTATATCAATCCCCTTTTGTGGATTGATCATGTCGGGCATTGTAATTGACCAAATCCCCTTTTGCAGATTGGTCAAACCCTAATTGTATTATGCAAATTAAGAAGTCGACCCCCAGGCCTAATTAAAGTGGTTTTAACCACTAAGAAGACAAGTCGACCCTGCCCATTGAAGATACACCTTTCCAACGCCTTCTGGTTTGTATAAATAAAGGAATCAAATGCCTCATTATCTCATTGATCCAGAAGGATCTAGGGAACATCACAAAAGTTTTAGAAGTGTCCAAGGAGGCTCATAATGACCTCAATAGACAGAGAAAAAGAGAAATTCAAAGTATTCAAAACTTAGTTAAACCAAAATGACAATGAAGAGCATGTCGTAATATTTCCAACAGTGTAAACGGTTTGTCAAATGGAGTTATGGATTGAAATATATTCGTGGTCAAAGTTTGGTCAAACTAGCCCAATCAGCAAGGGGATGAGTCAACATCCATACTGCTGATGTTAGCATCAGTACAAATGACATCAGAATCCATACAACATACTTGGCACACGTAGGAGGTGACATGTGTCATGATGACATCAGCATGGTGACATGGTAGCACTAGAGGTTGCCATGTATCACTCATTTTTGGCATTTTCAGGTCATGTCGTGGACCAATAAAAATGTTCCAAGTGGCAGTGCATATAACCATGTGGCAGAGCATACAGTGACATTGAAGAATGACGTGGAAAACCGTACAACTGATTTTTCATATATACAAACACGTGGCAGGTGATTGTGCAGATCGTTAGACATGTGGCATTCGTACGACCACCTAGAAAATGATGTGGAATTTGTACAAACACATGGCAGTGATGTTAGTATGTCAATGTGGCCCAATAAAAACATGCCACATGGCATGCTGATTTGGAATTTTTGGCTGCCAAATGGACCAATGAAATTATGCCACATGGCACCTCCAGGAGACACCATGTGGCAGGTATAGTCAGCAAGTGACATGGAAAGTACAGTCATCATGTGACATGGAAGGTACAGTTAGCAGGTGACATGGTACGTACAGTCAAAAGGTATGGTCAACAGGGCCAATGGGTGGTTACCACATGGCCTAGTCATGGGCTACCACATGGAAGCTGACAGATGCCTAATGAGGGCGCATACCAAAATTCAAATTTTGGTTTGGATTCCCCTTCCGCCAAATCTGGCAAGGATCCACCAAATTTTGAAGGACATTGGGAAACATGACAAAAAGGGAGGCCAACGGATTTGACCATGTGACCTCCCCTAAACCAACACCTTAATTTAGCTTCCACCAACCAATTTGTCCAAACAACTTCATGGGTAAGTCCAACCTTCCCTTTACTTAAATGTTGAACTCTACTAGTACACGGGGGAGCATGGCTAGGCCATATAGTAGCACAGATTCCAATGTAGGCAGTGCACTAAATGCCCAAAATTGCACATGGATCGAAGCAAGAGGTCCAGAAAGGGCCTGAAGGTGACAGTGTCCGATGGAGATGATTTGATAGTCGTTTATAGGTAATTCAATGACGTGAATCCAATGATGAGGCCTGTTTTTGCAGCAAAGGTTCAGATCAACAAGCTAAGTTATAGAGAAGCCAATGTAAGCATGATTTTCATTATGTTGTTTTGTCATTAAATGTTGCAGCATAGTATGCTTGATACAAGTCTGAAGGAGCATGGAGAGGCTGTAGCAAGGCATCGATATCAAATTTTTCTATCTATTCGTTCTTTTCTTCTCTTCTTCCACATAAAGCCAATCAGTTACATGTGACAGAGAAATTGTGGCACTTGCATGATAAGTGGCCAACGAAGCAGCTCTAAATCTCATAGTTTCAAGATCTTTGTATGGGATGCATATATGCTTTGATATGAGCAACATATCTAAGACACTCTATGGCTCCATGGTGATGGGGGTCATCTTTTATTCTTCCTCTTTTTATGTATTTAGTATGTGGGAATGATGTCCATGTCAAAATCATGGATGCCTCACGAGCATGAGAACTTGTGAAGCTTGTAAACATTCCTGATCACATCTCGATCTCTTTTTTCCATCACCGAAAAGGGACTTTGGCCTTACAACTTAAAAACAAGAGACATCATTACAATGAGGAGAATAAAGTGGTTAGGATTTTGAGCATGACCCAGAGATGTATCCCACATTGGGTGAACTCCGTTATCAAGGGAAGTGTCATATCCATTATGTGTATTATGTTCTTATGTTTCTTTTCCATGAATTTCCGCACATAGAATATTAAATGCAAGCATGACATATAACACATAAGGAAACTAAAGAGGTTTTTTATTCACTTTGGATTCAAGCCTATAAATACTTCAACTATACCTTTAATTGCAAATTGCTCAAGTAAAATGATCTATAACTGACCCTTTGAAGGAGTGATAGGATCAAACAAATATTGGAAACTAATCACCCCTAGGTTCAAATCTTGTTGGTATCAGAGCATGTCTGATACTGATTGTAGGTGTTGAAGCTGAGAATGGAAAGATTGCCAAAGAAGTTGTGGTTCAATGAGATTCAAGAGCTCAACCAAATCCTTCAAGTAGAGAATGTTGGATTCAAGACATTGGTGCATGTTGCAGAGGAAGAGAACCAGAATTTACAAGAGCAGTTGCAAGCCTTGAAGATGTAGATAGGGGAAGGCTATATGAATGGGATGGTGATAAGACCATTTTGTGACCATGGAAACTTCACTGGTTATGGGTTCGAGCATGACAGTGAAAATTCATGCACACTTTGTCAAGCAAGTGAAGATGACATCCAGGGATCCAAAAACCAAGGAGGATTCCTAGAAGCATCATCCATTGATCCTTCTCACCAAAAACAACTGGACACATCTCAAGGAGCAGACCAAGAGTCCCAGTTTGAGATGGAGGTAAATAAACCATGTGTGGTTCCTTTCTTGATTAATGCTGATGAATATTTTAAAGTTCTTGAACAACATGATTCTTGCATCAGCTAAAAGTTGATGAGAAAAATGGGATACAAAGGAGGAGACCTTGGAGCCAATGGCCAAGGTATTATGGATTCCATCGAGGCAGTGGTTTGGCCTTGATATGCTAGGATAGGTTATGTTCCAAAGGATGTTGTAGAAAGCTCCAAAACCATTTGGGAAGAAGACCCTAGGACAATCACCGAGACTCCAAAAGTCAACAGTTCATCATGAGATGAAATTGATTCAGTGCAGGCTGAGAGAACAACTTATCATGATCGAGGATTCGAGATATCTCTAGGGAGATATGAGCATCACAATGAAAGAGCTAAGGACAAATCTTCTTTCCAGTTTGACTTCAGAGGAAACTCACCGAGGTATAATAAATCTAGAAACTCTAACATTCCATTTGATTATAAGCATGTTAATCATATAAAATAGAGCTTGTGGCATCAAATACCATGCACTTTTTGTGGATTGAATAACCACGCATTATTCCAGTGTTGGAAAAGAAAATCCTTGTGCAGGAAGGTTATGGCAACCGAGAGAAAGATGAGGATAGTAGATTGCTTTCCACACACAGAAAGGAGCAAGGGAAATACACTTCTGAAGGAGAAAGGCTACTGCAACCATTGTAGCAGGGATGGACATAATGAGGCCACCTGTTGGGAATTACACCCAGATCTACATCCAAAGAGGAACAATAATACCAGGCAGACACCTCTGAGGGAGACAACAAGTCAGGAAGTGTTGTAGAGAAATCCACCACCAGGAGGAAACCAATTACCAGAGAAAGGACAACTCAGTAAAGAGGACATGTTCGACATAATGACTGAGTGAATGGGGAAAATCCTTGAGTTAGTCGAAATTGGCCATGTTTGTAAATCACATGTTGTGATTCAGACCCCATAAAAGGGTATTATGTAAAAGTGATAATTGTTTGATATCACTTCTTTTTCTTACACATGTTGATATTGTTAGGCCTTGTCAGGTAGTTTAGGTATGGGTTTTCTTATTGTAAGTCCAATGGACATGAAACTTATAATGTAAAAAAAATTGCAAACCAAATGTCCTTTCAGTTGGGAGGCGTGATCCATAAGGATCTAGGGAACATCACGGAAGTTTCAAAAGTGTCCCAAGAGGCTCAAAATGGCCTCAACAAATAGAGAAAGGGAAAAAATTCAAAGTCTTCAAAACTTAGTGAAATTGAAATCATCGTGAAGAGCGCATCGTAAGATTTCCAACAACGTAAATCGTTTGTCAAACAAAGTTACAAAATGAAAGATATTCGTGGTCAAAGTTTGGTCAAACTAGCCTAGTCAATAGGGGGATGAGTCAACATCCATACTGTTGATGTCAACATCAGTACAAATGACATCAACATTCGTACAACATATGTGGCACATGCAGGAGGTGAAATGTGTCATGCTGACATCAACATGGTTATGTGGAAACACCAAAGGATGCCACGTGTCACTCATTTTTGGTATTTTTGGGTCATGTCATGGACCAATAAAAATGTGCCACATGGCAGTCTGTACAACCACGTGGCATACCGTACAACTGAGTTTACATCTGTAAAAACACGTGGCAGGTGACTGTGTAGACTATAAAAACACGTCACATTCATATGACCACTTGGCAGATGACGTGGCATTTGTACAGAAACGTGGCCATGACGTTAGCATGCTGACATGGCCCAATAACAACATGTCGCATGGCATGCTGACTTAGCATTTTGGCCACCAAATGGACCAATGAAATTGTGCCATGTGGAACCTCCAGAAGATGCCATGTGGTAGGTATAGTCAACAGATGACGTGGCAAGTACAGTCAACAGGTGATGTGTTGGGTACAGTCAACAGGTGATGTGGTAGGTACAATCAACAGGTACGATCAATAGGGCCAATGGGTGGTTGCCACATGGCAGCCAACAGATGTTTATTGAGGGAACATACCAAAATTCAAACTTTGGTTTGGATTCCCCTTCCGCCAAATCTGGCAGGGATCCACCAAATTTGGCAGGATGTTGGGAAACACACCAAAAAGGGAGGCCAATGGATTTGACCTCGTGACCTCCCCTAAACCAGCACCTCAATTTATCCTCCACCAACCAATTCAACCAAATAACTTCATGGGTAAGTCTGCCCTTCCCTTTACTTAAATGTTGAACTCTGCCAGTACACAGGGGAGCATACCCAAGCCATACAATGGCACATATTACAATGTAGGAAGTGCATTAAATTCTCAAAATTGCACGTGAATTGAGGCAGGAGGTCCAGAAAGGGCATGAAGGTGACAATTTATGATGGAGACGATTTGACATCCATTTTTAGGTAATTCAGAGACACGAATCCAATGGCGAGGTATGTTTTTGCAAAAGAGATTCAGATCAACAAGTTAAATTTTGGAGAATCCAATGTAAGAATGTTTTTCATTGTGTTGTTTTGTGATTAAATGTTGCAGCATAGTATGCTTGATACAGGTCTAAAGGAGCATGAAGAGGTTGTACCAAGGAAACAAGATCAACTTCTTCCTTCTATTCCTTCTTTTCTTCTCTTCTTACACATAAAACCAATCAGTGACATGTGACAGAGAAATTGTGGCACTTGGATGATAAGTGGACAACGAAGCAGTTCTAAATCTTGTAGCTTCCGGATCTTTGTATGGGTTGCATATATGCTTGGATCTCAACAACAAATCTAAGGCACTCTATGAATCCATGGTGATGGGGGTCATCTTTTATTCTTCCTCTTTTTATGTATTGAGTATGTGGGAATGATTTCCATGTCAACATCATGGATGCCTCATTAGAATGAGAACTTGGGAAGCTTGTAAACATTCTTGATCACATCCTGATCTCTTGTTTTCGTCACCGAAAAGGGACTTTGGCCTTACAACTTGTAAAGGAGAGACATCATTACAATAATGAGAATAAAGTGGGTAGGCTTTGGAGCATGACCTGAAGACGTAGCCCACATCGGGTGAACTCCGTTATCAAGGGAAGTGTCATATCCATTATGTGTATTATGTACTTATGTTTCTTTTCCATGAATTTACACACATAGAATATTAAATGCAAGCATGACATATAACACATAAGGAAACTAAAGAGTTTTTTTTTTCCACTTTGGATTCAAGCCTATAAAGAATTCAACTATACCTTTAATTACAAATCGCTCAAGTAAAACGATCTATAGTTGACCCTTTCAAATACTAGAAACTAATCACCCCTGGGTTCAGATCACTCACTCACTCATTTGCTCATCAAGTGCGCAAGTTTGGTAGCTGCAATTGGGAGAAGAAGGAAGAGAGATGCACATTGTTGAGTGTTGGATATTCTCTAGTTTTTGGTTTATTGTCTTGGAATTGTATTGGCTATATATATTAAGGAAGTTTTTGTTGGGTTTTCTCCCCCATGAGGGTTGCCCAGGATAAATGTTGTGTATCTTGTGATTGTGTTTATCTCAATGATCCTACCTATGCTACGTTTATCTAGTAAATTGAAACAAAACCTAATAATAGCTCAAAAATTAACATAGCCTAGTGAGCTCAGTGGCAGCTTGAGTGCACTTTTTCAGTGGACAAAACTCCCAGAAAATGAAACCCTAGTTTTCAGTGGTACCAGAAAACCAAAAAACTAGGAAACCAGAACTAGTACCAGAACTACCAATCTAGAATTGCACAAGCTCATTTTGAAGGGGTAAAAGTTGTATTTTTAGAAAACTGATTGCACCAGGATACTCGCCTAAGCCAAGCACACCTCTTCGTAAGTTCAGATCTAAATTCTGAGAACTTTCATTTTTTGGTCATTTTTCGAGCTTCAGGTCAATATGTCTACAAGAACCAAGCTTGTTGACAAGTTAGAAGGTGTGGATAACTTCCGTTCCTGGAAGTATAGTATTGTATTCATTCTTGAAGAGAATGACCTAGCAAGATTCATCAAAGAAAATGTACCAAAACGCATAGATTCTACAACTAAAGCAAAGTACCAGAAGGACATGGTTAGGGCCAAAAGAATCATTGTAGATTCTATCAAAGATCACTTGATCCCTCAAGTGGCATCTAAAGATACCTTAGAAGAAATCATTGATTCCCTATCCAGATTGTATGAAGGAAGAAACATTAATCGAAAGATGAACTTGAGAACTCAACTCAAGAATACAAAGATGCAGAAATGATAAATAGTTCATGAATACTTCTCTAGAATCTCTCAATTCAAGGAACATCTAGAAGTAATTGGACATACCCTAGATGAAGATGAACTCATAATGACAACTCTTAATGGTCTCACAAGACCTTGGGATGCATTCATCCAAACCAATTGTTCCAGAAAGGAAAAACTACAATTTGACAGTCTTTGGGAAGAATGTGTTCAAGAAGAAGCAAGAGCAGCTAACCGAGAGGCAATACTATTAAGGGATGATGATCAAGCTCTAGATAATCATACCAAAGGAGGAAAGAGAAGGCCTCACTTCAATAAATATACCCACCCACATAAGGAGTCTCACTCCCCAAATAAATTCATCCATAAAGAATATCACCCTCCAAGGAGATTCCAGAAGTTTCAGAAAGGTCAAAGAAGAGAAAAAGATTTCTCATCCTACCAATGTTACCATTGTGACAAGATGGGACATATTGCTAAGAATTGTCCAGATAGAATAGAAGAATACAAGAAGAGGAACAAAAGGCATCATGCTCATACAGTTGAAGATGAAGAGCCACCCACAAAGATGATTAAAGAAAAGATTGAAGACTATTACTTAATCTTTCCCCTCTGGGGATCAGTGTCACCTGGTGAGGATATGTGGCTCATAGATAATGGTGCTTCCAAGCACATGACAGGTCATAGAGACATTTTCTCTAGCCTTACAGAAAATAAATTTCCCTAGAAAGTTACACTTAGAGATGACTACCAGTACCCTATCAAAAGAGTAGGAGAGTCCAATTATAAACTTGATTTAGGGACCCCAATGAAGATGAAGGATTTAATATATGTATTAGGTTTGACGAAGAACTTACTTTCTATCTCAAATTTAGATAATAAAGGCTTCAAAGTTGCATTCATATATGGTGAAGTCCTCATGTGGCCTAAAGGAAAAACCATAGAAGATGCAATTGTTATTGGAATAGAAGAAGGTGTCCTGTATAAATTAAAAGGTCACTCAGATACAACCTTGATTCACTCCACTGAGAGTCTATGTGAACATTGGCATAGAATACTAGCTCACATAAAATACAAGGCCTTACCATATGTGAGCAAGGTAGTTATAGATCTACCAGATTTCAAGTTGATCATGAAGGTGTGTGGAAGGGATGTGCACAAGGAAAGAACATCAAGAATCCTTTCCCGAAGAGAGATAATAAAGCAAAAGGATTCTTAGAACTCATCCACTCAGATATATGTGGCCCAATTCCATCCACCTCTCTTAGTGGGTATGTATACTATGTATCATTTATTGATGACTATTCTTGCAAGACTTGGGTTTACTTCTTGAAATCAAAAGATGAAGTGTTTGGGAAATTCAAGGAATTCAAAGCCTTGATATAGAATATTGCTAAAAGAAAAATCAAGATACTCAGGTCAGATAATAGAGGATAACACACCTCAAAAGAGTTTGTAATATTTTGCAGAGATGTCGGGATTAAGAGGGAGCTCACCACTCCCTACAATCCTCAACAAAATGGTGTAGCAAAAAGAAAGAACAGAACTATAATGGAAGTAGTGAAGACGATGATCCATGATCAAGATCTTCCAATGCACTTATGAGAAGAAGCAACAAGAACAACAGTGTATGTACAAAATATATTATGCCATAGTGCACTTGGGTTCAAAACCCTCGAAGAAATATTATTCAGAAAGAAGCCAAGAGTAAGCCACATCAAAATATTTGGTTGTCCAGTGTTTGTACACATTCCGAAAGAAAAGAGAACCAAGATGGACCCTTCAGGAAATAAGGGAATATTTGTTGGATACTATCAGGTCTTTAAGGCCTTTAGAATTTACATTCCAGGTTACCATCATATTAAGATCAATAGATATGTAACCTTTGATGAATATGCAACACTCAAGAAATCAAGGAGATGCCAACTTGAAGAAGTATATGAAGAAGAACCTGTAGCTCCCAAAGTTGCATAACCAGTGAGGGAAGCCATAGTTTCCCCCCATGATAAGATTCATGAAGATCATGATATGATAGAATCTCAAGGACCTCCCCAGATGACGATCTCTCATAAGAGAAATCTATCTTGGGATAGGGAACTTATTCAAGATGGAGAGAAGTATGGTGCCCCTGAAGGAACCATGAGACACATTAAGAAACCTAACCATTCTCTAGTTATATGGGTTTGATGTGTGATATCATAGAGAAGGATCCTACTTTGTTTGAAAAATCCATTCAGAAGAAATAATGGGAAGATGCCATGACGTAAGAATACCAATCCATTATAAACAATGATGTATGGGAAATAGTTCCCAGATCGAAGAGAAAAGATATGGTATCTTCCAAATGGCTATACAAGATAAAACATGTTAATGATGGAAGTATTGAGAAATATAAATCAAGGTTTGTACCTCATGGATTTTATCAAAAGGAAGACATTGATTATGATGAGATGTTTTCTCCTATAGCCAGATACACTTCTATCAGAACCATCATATCCCTTGCAGCTAAGATGAAGTGGAAGTTACACCAAATAGATGTGAAAACAACCTTGTTAAATGGTGTCATTGAAGAAGAAGTGTATATAGAACAACCTCAAGGGTTTGAAGTTGAAGAAAAAAATACACATGTATGCAGGTTGAAGAAGGCTCTGTATGGATTGAAGCAAGCTCCTAGAGCTTGGTATGGAAGAATTGACAGTTTCTTGACGAGCTTGGTCTTTACCAAGAGTAAAGTTGATTCTAACCTTTACTTCAAGGTAATGAATGATGAGGCTATTATATTGTTGTTGTATGTGGATGACTTATTCTTAACTATAGAAGAAAAATTCATCACTAATTGTAAGAAGAAGATCACTGCAGAATTTGAGATGAAAGACCCAGGCCTAATGCATTATTTCTTAGGTCTTGAGGTTTGGCAGAGCCCAAAGAAGATCTTCCTTAACCAAGGGAAGTATGCAGTTGAAATACTGGAAGAGGTTTTATATGTTGGAGTGTAAATCCATGAATACACCCATGGAAACAAAGTTGAAGCTCCTGGTTGATACTTCATCAGAATTGGTTGATGTCATGCTATACAGACATATCATTGGATCGTTGATGTATATGAGGAACACCAAGGAAAATACATGTTTTGTTGTGAACACCTTGAGTTAGTATCTGGTAGAGCTCAAATGTGTTCACCTTTTTGCTGCAAAACATGTGATGAGATACCTTAAGGGTACATTGGACTTTGGTCTTTGCTATAATGGAGATCAAGACTTCAGACTGATTGGTTATACCAATTCAGATTGGGCTGGAAGTGTTTCTGACAGAAAGAGAACTTCAGGATGTTGTTTCAGTTTGGGGTCAACCATGACTTCATGGTAGATTAGGAAGTAATCTATTATTTCTCTCAACACAATATAAGTGGAATACATTGTTGAATGTTTGCCAGTTCTGAAGCCATGTGGCTATAAAATTTGTTGACATGTCTATTTAATCTGGAGATGGAAGAAACCGTGATTCTATGTGATAACCAGAGCTGCATGAACATGACATAGAACCCTGTGTTCCATGACAATCCAAATCACATAGAAATATGGTATCACTACATTCGTGATATAGTGTAGAGGAGAGCCATAAATCTCTAATATGTTGGCACATATGAGCAGGTTGCAGATGTGTTGACCAAGCCCCTATCTCGTGTAAAGTTTGAGCACTTTTGAGAAAATCTTGGTATAGTTCGAAAGGACCTCCCTCGAAAGGGGGAGTGATGCTGATGATACTATGGTATCCTGACCAAAAGAAGGTAGGTCAGTTAGGATTTTATATCCTAGGGGACTGATCATCCTTGGACAAATCCCGAAGGTTCAGTAAGGAAGGTCTATCAGAGTACATGTGCATGTATATGCTAGCTATGGATAATAGTGGTAGCTCCATTAGGATTTTTATACTCCTAGGGAATCTTATGATTGCTGGGAATATCCCAAAGGTCCAGTAAGGTTGGTCTGTCAGAGTACCATGTGGTAGATTTGTTAGGATTTTATATCCAAGGGAATCTTATGATTCCTGGGAAGCTCCTTAGGGACTGTCAGATTACCACAAAATGTTGTAATACCTGCCTCATTTTGTTGCTCCATGATGATGATGATGATGTTGTTTCTCCAACCTTCATGCTGTGATGATGTTTATATAGCCTTCATGATGTGATGATGATGTTTCTCCAACCTTCATGTTGTGATGTTGTTGTTGCTCCAGCCTTCATGCTGTGATGTTGTTGTTGCTCCAACCTTTGTGCTGTGATGATGATGTTGTTGATGATGTTGAGTATGATGATGTACTAATTGATGTTGATACAAATGATGATGATTCCATTCCATCTACTTGTTGTGGATGATGATATTGATGATGAGAAAATATTTCGATGATTTATAGATATGCCAGTCAGTGTTCCAGATCTTGTTTATGTTGCTACCCTCTCTCTCTCTCTCTCTCGTGATGATGTTGTAGAATACCCTTCTTGTTAAGGGGGAGTGTTGAAATATTGTAACTGTAAAGAGTATTCCATTTATTATTGAGTCATTATTTATTAGATCAATCCCCTTTTGTGGATTGATCATGTGACAAGTGACATCAGGAAGTTATTCAAATGATTCTACAGTACAGAAGAAGAGTCTTGGAACTTGGCACTTGGCTATGATATGTTGATTCTTTTATATACATATGTAAGGGTGTAAGGAAGTGGAAAGGAAAATGGGTTGGAGCCTCCTTCATGTTGGATCTTGAGAATCTAAGGACTTGTAGCTTCCTTCAGGTTGGAGCCTGTAAACTAGGGGGTTGGTGCCTCCTTCCAATTAGTCCTGGAAAATCTTGGAAGTTGTAGCTTCTGTTGAATGTAATATTTTTATTATATAAGATTTTTTTTTGTGGATTTCCACGTAAATCTATTGTGCATTGTGTATTTATTCTTCTTCTCCTATTGTATATTGGATACATTATTTGATTGAAAAATTAAAGGTGTAAAAAGTGTTAAATTGTACTTTATATTGATTCCCCGCCCTCTCAGTATCAACATTACTGTCCATGATACCATGAGAGGAATTAATAAGCGATAGAGAAGGGGGATTCATGTGTAAAAGAAACCAAAGCCACCTTGATGAATAATGAAGAGAAAATAGCCATATTTCATCTAGCTAGATGAAGCAAGACAATTAATGAAAGAGGGTCTAGTAGTTGAACAACCAACCACCCCAATGAATGGAAGTATGGGAAAGACTGGCTAGGACAACAGATAATGTCAGTTAGATGTACAAAGAGCACCATCACCTAGTCTTCCTGGATTAATCACATTCCTTCAGACAAAAGGAAGAGGGTAGAGACATTGTGTGCAAGAGAAGGCACGAGTTCTTGTAGAGTACATAAAACGAGAAGAAAAGAGAGAACTTGGGGAGAATTATAGTTCCAGGAGGGAAAAAAATATAGAGGGGAACTCCTAGCACGAGAGGGAACTCATGCATAAAATGAAAATGCTCATGAGAAGAGTAGAGGAAGCTTGAGGATGCGAGTCCGAGTAAAAGAAGAATTGGGAAGCAAGACTAGTGAATCGATTATCGATTTGGATCAGAGATGACCCGAAGTCTAGAATGGAGTGGAAGACGGTCGTGGGATTGATGCTTGCTGGAAAGAAACCGAAAATGGAAGGAGAGGGTGTTGAGAGATAATATATCTATGAAGGGACTCTCTTGTGTAGAGGAAATCCAGCTGGAAAGACATCTATTAAATCTCATGGGAATGAAGGGAAACTTTTTCTAGTGCCAGAGGAGTGGAGGAGGGTAACCTCTTGAGTTATTTACTTGATGTGATGAGTCAAAAATGAGAGAATCCCCTAGTGGAATCATGTCTTGGCATGGGGGTGGATTCTTGCCGAAGTGATTGAGCATGAAGAGCCTATGGTTGGGTGGAAAGGTGAACACCCATAGTCAGTTGGTTGGTTATAAATTGTAACATATAAGTATCTATATACTTTGTGTATTGAATTGAAATGTATAGCTAGAATGTTTATATTGTAATTATGAATATGAATCCTTGACTTATGGTTTTGTTTATGTATCCATTGGGAGGCCTTTGTACTTGTATGAAATGTATCTATATGGATTTGCACATGTATTGCAAATATGAGTAGGAGGACCTTGCATTCTTCCTTTAATTATTAAGGATCTATATAAATGGTTCCCCCCCTGTGAATGTAATCATGGATACAACTGTATGTTGTGCTTTCTGTGTGTATAGTGGAATATTTGTTGTAGGGTGATGCCTGTTAAAAGATAACATGTTTATAAACTAAGAATAAACAACACTTTCTAAGAGGAATGGGAAGAGGTTCCCTTAGATAGGCATTGGAACATCTGAGTGCCTAAGAGAGATCTCTATGTGATTCAGAGAGCCTTAATTCTTCAGTGGAATTCCCCATCCTGGTATGGAAAGTTTGTAGGACGCAAATATCCACCTAAGTGGCAAAGAGGGAATTCCTTAGTGGTTTTTGGGGCAAGGCGAGATCTCCTAAAGACATGGTAAGACCTATAAAATACTTAGAAGAATTCCTAAAATGGATAAGTCCTGGATCATATTGTTAAACTTGAGGAACCATGTGTTTTTCTTTGGGAGAATCGTACTTGTTGATTCATCTCAACGATTTGATCCTGACTGTTGGTTGGGGAACACGACCATCAGAGCGATTCTAGAGCAAGGCTTCTGGAGACCCCAACGTGTGGAACTTTGAGAGTGAATGACAATCATCTAATTCAACAGGGAGTGGCTCTGGTGAAATCTGGACCATTGATCCTAACCATGACCCTATTAGAGTATGCATTTGTCGAAGCACTTGTGTGTGAGGTTGTGTGGAACATCGAAGGGAGGGCTCCGAGAAATTATCTAGATTGTTGATCAGTGCATGGGTGAGATTTATTTTCAGCCATAGATCGTTGAGGGTCTTGCTTGAGTGCGGTAAAAATAGAGAGTGACATCACAATGATGTGAAGTGGTTCATTCATGTGGCACATAGTAGTTAGTAAACGTGTCATAACATGGGTGCACCACATGTCAAGTGGAGAGTGTGCCACATGTTATGTTGATTTGGCATATTTGGACAGAGATCACGGGGAAGAGTTGATGCCACGTGTCGAGTGGTACGAATGCCACTTGTCATGCCAGGTGGAAAACATTGGAAGGGCTACATGTCTTACTAGGTGGATGATGGTATTAGTGCCACATGTCTAGGGTGCCAGCTAGGTTCTGGATTGGTACCCTACCCCCCTCTGGATTTGAACTCGTGACCTCTTAAAATGAAACACATGTTCTTAACTATTAGTTCCACTCGGGATGTATATGTGTGTGTGTGTGTGTGTGTGTGTACACACACACACACATGCATGTATATGTTTTTTTCCCTTGGAATAGAGCCTGGGGAAACCCACTCGATAGTTCCCCTCATTTCGAGGATGTTATCGGGGTAAACCATATTTTGTAGAAAGCCAAGGCTTTTTCGATATCTTTCTCATTTAAGAGCTCAGCATGTCATTTGCGAGAATTG
>JZKD02S1112373.1:1706868-1749473 GCA_000966675.3 Picea glauca | reverse complement strand
TATATATATATATATATATGTATGTATATATACATATATGTATATATATACGTATATGTATATATACGTATATGTATATATATACGTATATGTATATATACGTATATGTATATTGTTATACATATATATATAATAATAATTGGGTTTACCTTGAGTGGTTGTGCTTAGGGGTGTCCCCCCCCATCCAGGTTCAATTCCCGCAAATGACATGTTGAGCTCTTAAATGAGAAAGCTATCGAAAAAGCCTTGGCTTTCTACAAAATATGGTTTACCCCGATACCATCCTCAAAATGAGGGGAATTGTCGAGTGGGTTTTCCCAGGCTCTATTCCAAGGAAAAAAAACATATACATGCATATGTGTGTGTGTACATATACATGCATATGTGTGTGTGTGTACACACACACACATATATATACAACCCGAGTGGAACTAATGGTTAAGAACATGTGTTTCATTTTAAGAGGTCACAAGTTCAAATCTAGAGGGGGGGTAGGGTACCAATCCAGAACCTAGCTGGCACCCCAGACACGTGGCACTAATACCATCATCCACCTAGTAAAACACGTAGCCATGCTAATGTTTTCCACCTGGCATGACAAGTGGCATTCGTACCACTCAACACGTGGCATCAACTCTTCCCCAGGATCTCTGTCCAAATATGCCAAATCAACATAACATGTGGCACACTCTCTATTCTCTAGAGATACTACATCCTCAAACTTCACATCCATATAAGATAACATGAGTGAAAAGAGCCTTAAAGAGAATATTTTTCTTATCCCATAGCAAAAACAATTCTCCCAAGAAGGTTTGATCCTTAGACTCTTCTACGATAAAAATATAACTTCACCAACCTACTATATATATATGTGTGTGTGTGTGTGTGTGTGTGTATAGAGTAGGTTGGTGAAGTTATATTTTTACCGTAGAAGAGTCTAAGGATCAAACCTTCTTGGGATAATTTTTTTTGCCATGGGATAAGAAAAATATTCTCTTTAAGGCTCTTTTCACTCATGTTATCTTATATGGATGTGAAGTTTGAGGATGTAGTATATCTAGAGAATCCTAGAGAAAGATAGAGCATAAGCAAAAGAATTTTATAACTTATAATCTCAAAATTAAAGACAATACAACCTATCCTATCCTCCTCATAGAAGAAAATCTCCCCCCCATTGAGAGCACGACTACGATTAGGTACTTATGTACAAGAACAAGATAAATATCATGGATGACAAGAGGCTCCAAAAAATTGCTTCAAACTCCAGCTAAAACCACCAGTGGATAAAGCGGGGATGGCATAAAGTTGCCAAGTCTTGTCTAAATCATTGGGAAGTACATGAAGGTCATTATGCAAAATACCGATCATATTTTTTTTTAACTGGGGAAATCATCAACTAGTCGGGAACATACTCGTGTGACACGTGGTCATGTTATCTGAATGCTACCACTATAACCCTAGGCATGCCAATGCAACCCCTCATGCGACACACAAGGCTAGTCAAGGGTTCGAACCGATGACTTCACATAACTAAGTGCCTTAACAATACACTCCATCAACAACTGTTCTACTCCCCGGGGGCTCAAAATATCGATCATATTAAAAATGTTGTTACATCTAAATTTAAATAGAACACATGGTGCTATAAAAAATTAGAGAACTCTCAGTTTTGACTAGCACAAAGAAGAAAATCAACATTGCTAAAATAAGAACAAACTCTCACGAGTTGCAAAGTGATACTGGGCATTGGACAATTCCCAAAACACCATGGGATGAAATAATATGTCATATTTCTGACACTAAGAGGGTTGAATATGAAGAGAACATTCTCTGAGAGTGCCATGTATATACCTAAATTAGACCACAATTTCAAAATATTTGTCACAATACCGACCTCTCTCACCTTCTAAGTCATCAAAAATATGATGATCTTGGAATCCTTCTCTTAATGCTTTTTGAGCAGATAAATAAAATTCTAAAGAAGTCCAAGTAATATCTTATCTTCTTTTATTAAGGTCTGATAGACCAATTCTGGTCTCAATGGATGTTAATCGTCATCATCATCATCATTGTATATATATATATATATAATTACTTCAACACTAATTGAGAGAATACGACAAAGCAATCATAAGCCAAACTATGTGTTTGATGATATGTTACCTTAGCTATAAATAATGCACAACGATTGGAGGAAGGAGTGATGATATTGATGCATTCAATGTTTAATTCAACTTTCCATTGTTATCTATAGCCCAAGAACACAATGCACATGCATGGGAGAATGTTGCATGAATTGTCTGGCTGTTAGCACCCACAACCAACACATATGACTTGTGTATGGCCTCAAGGCTCCATGAAGTGATGCAAACAACTTGTTGGAGGTGTGCATGACCTCAATGAGGTGGATTCTCATTATTTATGTCCATGACAATGATTTTTAATTGTTGTATATGGCCTAAACAATCACAAGATTGTGGTTCCCTAGTGACATAAAATAGAAACTTGGTTAAAATAATGCAATATTCAAGTTCTCACATCCATTGATATTAAAAGCCAAGGTGGAATAGATGATGGTTGTCTTAGATATATTATATTTCTCCAATTGTTAATGGAAAATTAATTCCTAAATACATCTAATAGAAATATAATTTGTAATTCCTCATTACCACCATTAACACACTAAGAGTAGAAAATAACCATAAAAGTAAAGACTTCCTTTTAATGTGTATAATCTCTCATATTTCACACCACAAATAGAGAATCGAGTTTAACTCTAAACTATCCACTCATATAAATGAAATCTATAACGATATCTATAACGATAGGCACAACATTCGATCATAATGAAACTCACAATCAACACAAAGAATTTACCCTAGAAACCCAAACAAAAAAACTAGCTTCAAATAGTTGTTCAATGTTCATTTCAATAATCTCAGGATAATGTAGCTCATGGATCTATGGAAATTCAACAATTTACACAACTCCTCCCCCTTTGTATTATCTTCCCTAGCCAAAAAAGACCCTTTGAGATTCAAGTTACAAGAATATATGGTAGAGTTTGGGGCAATGGGAAGTTCAAGCATCCTTGCCCTTTTATTTCCATTCCTCACTTTGTTTTCCTATTTCCTTTTCCTTTTACATTCAATTCTTTATTCATTTTATATTTATTTTTTTAGAACTTGCATTGTCCTTTTCTTTTTTATACCTTCGTTAATTGTCAAATTACACTTGTGTATTGAGTCTTACAACCATCTATTTTTTTCAAATCCATTTCAGATCAATACCTACTGAACCCTTCTATCACCTTGAGAAATAATATGGGAGACAAGGGGAAACATTTTTTCAAACCTCTTGTTCAATGTAAGAATCTAAAGGTTGATCCAGTACCAAGAAAAAAAAAGAGACATAACAAAGACACACTTTTATTCAATTGATGAAAGGAAGCTTGAATCGAACATGCATTATTTTTATCTCTATTATTGCACAAGTTGTAGGTTGAGAAAAACCTGACCCAACCACTAAATGGTGACAAATAATAGGTCACCTATCCACTATCACCTTAAGCAGGTGTCCCCGTCACTATAGAGGTGAGGTAGTCACCTCAAGGGAGGAATCTCAGTGACCCTGGGGGGAATGAGATGAATATGGAGGAAGATGGATATGAAGTCCCTAGAGTTCAAATCTAAATGATGTGAAAGGGTTTAAATTAAGTCTTGTGAATGTCCAAGGATTGCCAAGTAAGTTGAGTGACGATAAATCAATAGAGAAATGACCCAAGAAATGCCTTAAACAAAGTAGAATATGTTAGCAAAATTTTAGCAAATTTTGGTGGTTAAAGAACAAGTTACAAGTGTTTTTCTTTTAGGGTTTCTAAAGTCAAGTTATCAAACTTATGGTTGTCTAAAACCAATCCACATATCAGCAAGAATATCCAAATCTAATCACTTGTAAATGGCTCAAAATATGCGCCTAGGTTAGTAGAGGGTTAGGGCAGAAATTTAGGCCTAGTATAGGGTTAGTTTAGGAGATATTTAGGGTTAGTCACCCAGGGTTAGTGCTGCCTTAATGAATGTATGTTAGTGTCTATTACAACAAAAAAATTTATTGGTTGAAAAGGGGACTCCTTGGTGAGGAAAAATAACCAAAGGATCAATGAATGTTTCCCTAAAGAGAGAGACTTAAAACTTGTAAAATCACGTTTTCCAAGGCAATGATTTTGTTTCTCCAATGAAATAATAAATGAATAGTGCTCTTAAAAATTGGGTTAATGGGTTAATTCAAATAAAGAGCTAAAGACACTACCTCCTTGGGGGTGTAAACCCTTTTACTCCCCAAGGCAAGTTTCTCTAGCTAGGGTTTAAGCTAAGAGGGTGTATGCCCTTATACTTCTCTTAGCAAACCCTTGTTTAACTAATAATATGAATCATAAAATGATGAAGACTATGGTGGGGGTGTATGCCCTTATACTTCCCACCTATCTCCTATCACAATAACCTTGACTTGAAACAAATGATAACATGAAAGTAAAGACCATACCAATTCAAGGAAAAATGCTAAGATAATCCACCACAATAGCAAGAGAGAAGCCTTCCAAGGCTAGTGCATCACTTCCATAAACCATACATCAAGAGATAACCATAAACAACAGCACAAGAGAGAAAAGTTTCCAAAGGTAGCAAAAATTTCACACCAAGAGTCCTCTCACAAGAGGGAGAGTTATGTTAAAATGAGATCTTATGATCTCTTATTTATACAAAATGTCACCAAGATGACTTGTCCACATATTTAGGGGTAAACCAAAACACTAGGGTTCAACAACCCTAATCCTTCCCCCTTAACAAATTAATTCATTTAAAATTCACATTTTCACATAACAAAACCATAATTTAGAAGGATATCAACCCTTTAGGGGACATTTTGGCACTAAGAGGAGGTCGTTGGTGATGGAGGAGAGTGGAGAGGCTTCCCAAAGCTACATGTCAAGCATCAAGACAAATTCCTTCATGATTCCTTCAAAACATCCTTCTGCCAATGCATGTCACCTCACTACGAAGCCCTAACCCCCCTAGGTGACATCATGCTAAAAAAGGAAACATTTTTCCTCTCCTAGGAAAAATTTTTGGCATGTGGGGGCTAGGCTACATCATCCAAGTCATATTCAAGGCCTTTCAAGTTTGATCTTCCTCATTTGACATGCGGTCCATTGGCATCCACCTGTGGGATTCAAGCCCCATGGAAGCCCAATCTAGGCTTGTTCTTCCAAAGTTGTCCACCAGCTAAGTCCTGCAAAGACAAACAAGCACGCCCTCCAAGGATCTCAAGTTATAGCATCATGATAAGTGAACCTAATAAATAAATGATCCACCTAAGCATGTTCATCAAAGATCACTATATCAAACAATTAATTTCTCAAAGACACTATGGAACTTGTCAAGATTGAACATGGGAGGGTTGACAAGGTGTTCTATTGGGTAGATCTTTCCCTAGGTCAAGGAAAGTTTCCAAGAGATCCCTCTCTAAGCCATGTAAAGTGGGTGAGGTGGCTGGGGAAAAGAGTCATTGGGCATAAGGCTCATGGCATACAAGAGGTCATAGTGTCTCATTCATGGGTGCCTTTATAGAGGGTGTGTGGTAACTTCATCCGCACTTTTTCCAAGCCCATTATTTTCCATTCTTTTATTCTTTCATAATTTTAAGGAAAGGTTGAAGGCCACTACCCTGGCGTGGTGTCCAGATAATGGTAAATTCACCCACAAACACCTAGTGGAAATGAGAAGGCTGGCTCATGGTGAGACCCCCTTTCTCTCATCCATGCAACTACGAGCCATTACCCTGGTTTGGTGACCACGTGATGGAAATATCATACCACTAGATATTCATGAACGTGATAGGTCAGCTCATGATGTGACCTCCTTTCCTTCAACTAACCTTTTAATCATTTTAAATCATATTTCATTGTGGGTCCCCTTTTACTCAATGATAAGCGTTTCATTTCTTTCTTGGGTGATCCCTGGGAGAATCATCTAGAAGGTTTATACAAAGGCTTTTATTATTTACCCAACATCAATCCCTCTAGGCCTTCATCCCCTTATTCCCTTAGAATGAGGGACAACCCCTTCTTGGGTCGATACGCCCTAAAATCCCAAGAAATAAGGAAATGGGGGGGGGCAATAGTGATGGAAAGTGGTAAGTATGGTCGGGAATGATACGATGGCTCTTTAAGGGAGTTCCTAGTATCAAACCCATCCCCAAGGAATACCACTTACTAGGGCACAATGTCAACCACCAAGGTGAAGCAGGGAAAAAGGAATAATGTCCAAGCATATATCATGAAATCTAGAGAAATATAAGATACAACATACTCAAATGGCTTAAATATTGAAATGACACTTACCATAATATTGACTTGTACCTCATGGAGAAAGGCCCACTGCCTTCCAGAAGCCAACTGATCTAGTGGATTCCATCTGGAAGTCTGTGACCATCTGTGGTGTTGAGGAGGATCTCCATCTATGAAAAAGGATATTGTTGGTCATATAGTCTCTCGACACTCCATATATGCAACCTGAGGGCCTTGAGACATAACATCCTTAGTTATCCACAAAATGGGGATAAAATTTGGCTCCTACTTGGGGACATGTGCTCTCCATAGAGTACATGAGAACTGCAACATCTCCCGGTAGAACTGTGCCTGCCAAACAATCAAACAAAGGGATCAGAGAATCTAGGGTGGTGCTATCACCCTTCATATATATATATATATCCAAAAACACAAAAAACTAAACTAGAAAAGAAAAAATTTGACATTTTTTTTTAAATTTCTAAGCTAAGCATGAAATCAATATGCAAGTAGAGCAAAATGAAAATGAAATGCATCTAAATTAGTATGAGAAATCAAGATGAAAATGCAGGGGAAAGAAATATGACTTAAGTACTTATCTAGGGCATGGGCCCTGAAGAAGTCACGTGACCTGGATGTAATTTTGGAGAAGATATCCATCCACTGGTAGTGGCATCTTCCTCCTATCTAATGCTGCCAGATAATACCTTTCTTCATCAGACTTCTACCTGATTATGTAAGGGCCAAGTCATGAGTTGTTCTATGTTTGGTCATATCTGGGCTTTCCATTTCTTTTATTGATCCAGATTACTAATCCAGATTTAGGAGTTGAACGAACTAATTGACATACTGAATACAATAAACACAAAGATATGAAGAAAAACATAGATATCCAGTGAACAATATCTTCTATTGAATATATGAAATAGGATGAAACTGTAAAAATGCAGAACTGAAACACTTGCTCGAATGGTGGTAGTTATCTCTGAGAAGAGATGTGGCTGATACACACATCTATTTGAGCATCATGATTACAATGAGGCTCCAAAGGAATTTTTGATATTACTCATGAATGACCAAACCCTAGACATCCAAAAACCTAACCCTAGAAGGTGAAACGCCAAAAGTCATATGGCCCCCTATGGGTAAGTTGGTACTTCAACTTCCCGAGGTCGTAACTTTTGCATACGATCTCCATTTTAGGCACATGATAGCCCATTGGAAAGGTCTTTCAGAGAAATACACATTACACCATCAAAATCTAACTTTGACTATAGTTTGACTGTGGCGAGCCAAAAAAACACCATTTAGGGCTCCAAAATTGCCCTTAAAGTACAACAAGATGTGTTGAAATGAAAACATACAAAACAAGCCAATTGGATTAGGTGAGATACCAGCAATATCCACCTAGAAGATGTGTAGGGATTTAGAAAATCCTAGAAGTGTAGAAACCACAATTACAAAGAAGTACAAAAGAATGTGTTGAACTAAAAATGGACAAGAGGAGCCAGTTGGAATAGGTGGGTGGCCACCAATATATACCTGGATCAATCCTTCTCCCTTAGGAAGCAATGCTCTCCATTGCGTTGAGTTCCCCCATTAGGTGAGGAGACTTCTACTGGATTTGGCCACGAGTGAGCCACTTTCCTTCGTGGAGGAATTTCCCTGCCTTGACAACCCGATAAAGTTGGATCCTTTGTTGGCGAGTTCCCTTGACATGTGTGTCCACTATATGGTCAATGGATGCTTGTTCCATGAATTCCAGGTTGATCTCTGTTGGTGTCAGTTGTTCTATGATCTCTGAGGTGTCCAATAATGGTGGAAAATATGGCTAAAGGAGGTCCACATTGAACACTGGGTGTAGTCCAAGGAAGGGTGGAGTGTTTAGATCAAAATCATTGCTACCCACATCCTTGGTGATATTTCAAGGCCCATAGCAAAGTGGGAAAAGATTCTGATGGGGCCCTGTGAGACGCTCCTTCTAAAAATGTAACCAAAATTTGTCTCCAACCTAAAACTGGTGCAGTACCATGTGTTGATCATGGAGCTGCTTGTACTTAGAATTGGATTTCTGTAAAATCTCCTAGACTTGTTGGTGGATGTGTTGAATCCACTCAATGAATCTGGTGGCTTTGTTGGTCTCATACTAAACATGGGAAGAGTATGTCTATGTGGTGGCAAGAGGCAGTGAAACATCAATGGGACCAAAGGGTTGGAATCCCAGCCCCACCTAAAATGGGCTATGGTCGGTGGAGCTATGGAGAGCCATGTTGTAACTGTGTTGAACAAAGGAGAGACTCTCATCCCATGTACGTGGATGCTTATAGTTGTACATGTGCAGGATGTGAAAAATCATCCGATTTATGACCTTTGTTTGGTTGTCTGTTTTGGGGTGGGAAAAAGTGGATTTAGTGATCTTGGTGTCCAACAATGACCAGAGACTCGACCAAAATGTGTTGAGGAACTTGCTGTCCCAGTCAGAGATTATGGTCTGTGGTATCCCAAAATGGACCCACATTCATTTGAAAAAGAGCTTGGTAGTATCTGTCGCTGTGATATTCTTCTTGTAGGCTATGAGGATGGCCATCTTTGAAAATCTATCAACAACCACCTTACTTGGTGGATGGAAGGCCAGACATGTAATCCATTGAGATGGATTCCCAAGGATTCTCAGGAGTAGGAATAGGGGTGTATAATCCTTTCTTCTTGATGGATGGATTGGCAATGGCATAGACAATGCAATATATGATACACCTACTGACATCTTGTCGGAGTTTTGGCCAACAAAAATGTTTTTGAAGAATGACCACAATTTTCTCCATGCCAAAATGTTCTGCCATCTGACTGTAGTGGGCTTCCCAAATTAGATTTTCACGCTCACTTGTAGGAACAGAAATATGGTCGAGATGGCATAATAGTCCGTCTTGAATGTGAAAATCAGTGACAGTCACACATGTACCCAACAACTGATAGGTGGTGGGAAAGTCTAGATCTTGCTGATAAATTTTTGGCCACTTAGATGGCTCATGTCCACAGGAATGGAGAGAAATGGTGAGGCAATCCACGAGAGGTCGACTAAGGTAGTTGACAACATGATTTGATATCCTTGTCTTATACTTGATGTTGATATGGAAATGCTACATGCAGGTGGACCACTTTTGATGGCTATCGTTCTGCAATTTCTCCTGTGTATGTATGAACTGCAGAGTCTTGTGATCAATGTGGATGATCGTCTCCTTTCCCAGAATGTAATGGTTCCATTAAAGACAGGATTGTATGATGGAATACATCTCTTTGTCATAGGTGGTGTATTTCTGGATAGTATCTGAAAGTGTCTCACTATGGTATGCCACCAGATGACCATGTTGAGTGAGAATTGTGCGTACAACATAGTCAAATGGATCAGTCTCTATCTCGAATGGTTGTTGCAGATCGGGAAAGGAGAGTACCAAAGCTGATAAAAAGTGATGCTTCATATCATCAAATGTTCATTTTTGTTCCTTCCCTCACACTAACGTTTCCCTTACACCTCCCTTGGTCATACGGCTGAGGGCCCATGAAATATGGGAGAATCCCAACATGAAATGTTGGTAGAAGTTAGACAATCCCAAGAAGATCTAAAGCTCAGTTAGTGTGGTCAGGGATAGCCAGTCACAAATGACTTGGATCTTAGCTGGATCAAAATGCACCCCATTCTCATCAACAATGTAGCCCAAGTATTGGACCCTGTTCACCCCAAAAGATCATTTTTCCAAGTTGGAATATAGCTTGTGTTGCCGCAAAGTGCTCAAAGCCTGCTAAATATGCCCCATGTGCTCCTCCCATGTTCTGATGAAGATGAGGATGTCATCCAAATATACCACCACAAAAGAGTTGGTGAAAGGTCTCAATACATCATTCATCAACCTCATGAAAGTGGTTGGTGCATTTGTTAAGACAAAGGGTATGACCAACCAATCAAAGAGACCTTCTTTAGATTTAAAGGTTGTCTTCCATACATCAGTTGGATCGATGGGAACCTGGTGGTAGCCAGACTTTAGGTCAATATTGCTGAAGAAATTTTCCCCTTTGAGTTGGTCAAGAAGGTCATCAATCTTGGGAATCAGGTATCGGTTCCTGACTGTGATTTTGTTTAAGGCTCTGTAATCAATGCAGAGTCGCTAAATCCCATCCTTCTTCTGCACCAGTACAATCGAGCTTCCAAAAGGGGAAAATTTGGGTCTGATGTGCCCATTTTGAAGAAGATCCTGGATCTGACGCCTGATTTTGTCATTTTCCATCAGCGAGTGGTAATAGACTGGTCCATTAGGTAGAGGTGCACCGAGAGTCATATCAATTGGATGCTTGACTTGGTAGTGCGTCGGTACCTCGATGGGTGAGGAGAAAATGTCTCTGTATTCTTCCATGATCCCATCCACTTGATTCTGCTGAAAAGAGAGGCTCTTTGTAGAGGCCACGGATATGGTGGTGACCTTCTGCTTACTATGAGAACAGATAAAAAAGAAGACGAACTTCCCAGTCTGTGAAATGACCTTACTACATTTCTTAGCAGAGATTAAGGAAATAGTAGTAGGAAATGCTACCAATGGGATCCTGTACAATTGTCTACCCAAAGTAATAATAACACTGTGGGGTATAGACTCATACAAAACATGACTCTTCCACAAATATGGTTTTCCTAAAAGAACATCACAAATTTCAAGGGGAGAAATATCACACAATACCTCATCTTTGAAAGGCTTGATGTTGTAGGGTAGACAACATTGTTGGCTGACACAAAGATATCTTCCTTGGCGAAGTCAGCCGATGGTGTAAGTCTATGGGTGTGGTGTCATTGGTAGGTCCATCTACTTGATGACCTCTTCTGAAATCAAGTTCTTTTGACTGCCGCTATCGACAATGAAATGAAGCGGAGCCCCCTTTAACCACATCTGTGAGTGAAAGAGGTGTTCCCTTCCTATGGATCTTCTGGTTCACTTGGTCGGATTTTGGTGGTAGCGATAGTGGCACTGGATTCATCATCGATGATCCACTTCCCTCCTTCATAATTTGATTCGAAATCAGAATCGACCCCTGACTTGAAAGCTTTCAACTCGGCCACAAGTGACTTTTTAGAGCGACATTCTTCAATGTTGTGCCAAGGGATTTTATGGTACTCACACCATTTTCCCGTGTCCTTCTTCATCTTCTCATTGCTCTTCTTGTGCTGTGGCTTGGATTGGTTTCCCTGAGAATGGCCATCTCTGCTCTATCCCTTGCTGTGTGGGTTGGGGACACTTTTTCCCTGCTTCGGCTGTGAGGAGTTTGAAGATCCAAAATATCTCCTCTTTTGCTTAAATTTATGTTCTATCTTGACAACATATCTATAAGACATACCCAATGAGGTGATGTCCATAAATTCCATTTATGTTTGGATGTATCTATGCAAAAAAAAACATAGTATTTTAGCACCACACGTCGCTCAGAGTCTTTGATACCTAGTTTGGTGCGCAGGGTGTGGAAAATATTGGTGAAATGTGGTACTGTATTGTCCCTTTCTTGACGTAGGGTGGTCCATCTGGTGTGATGGTCCTCGTAGCTTCCAATAGGGTAGTACTATTCTTTAATGGCATCCTGGAAGGAATCCCATGTGGGAGAAACCACAATATTGCAGATTCCTCTATTTCCCTTTTCTCAGAGTAAGTGTCCCATTAGTCCTTAACATGGGGGACGACCTTGAGGAGTGCAAAAGTAATCTTTTACCTATCAGAAAAATTGTGGACTGAAAAATACCCTTCGAGCAAATTCAACCATTTATCTACAACATTCACATATATTAGTTCTTAAAATAATGGAATATCAAAATATACCTGTACCTTGAAGGGGGTTGCATGGCTGCTTGATGAAGATGCTTTTCCTGTGGGCAATTGTTGAAGAATCTACGCAAAGTTGTCTATCATTTTGTTCCTTTTTCGCTCAAGGGATTCCTTGAGAAACATTTTAAAGTATATCCTACTCTATCATATTTCATTTCATCTCCCATGGGTTGTTTTCAGGCTCAGCGCGACCAATCTTGCAATGGCTCGATTGGCTCGAGTCCCAACTTCTTGTACCCAGATCTTGTCAGGGACATGCACAAAGAAAAACAAATGAAGAGCAGACTGCTTTGATACCACAGATTTGGATTACTGATCTGGATTTAGGAGAGAAACAAATTGATTAATAGAATGAATACAATAAACACAAAGATATGAAAAACAACATAGATATCCAATGAACAATATCTTCTATTGAATAAATGAAATAGGCTGAAACTGTAAAACTGCAAAATTGAAACACTTGCTCGAATGGTGGTATCTATCTCTGAGAAGAGATGTGGTTGCTATGCACATACGTTTGAGAAGTTGGATTAAAATGAGGCTCCATAGGCATTTTTTATATTACTCATGAATTCAAAAACCCTATACATCCAAAATCCTAACCCTACAAGGTGAAACGCCAAAAGTCATGTGGGCCCCTATGAGTAAGTTGGTAACTCAACTTCTCGGGTTCATAACTTTTGCATGCGACCTTCGTTTTAGGTGCGTGATAGCCCATTGGAAAGGTATTTTAGAGAAATATACATTACACCATTAAAATCTGACTCCATCTATATTTTGACTATGGAGAGCCAAAAAAACACTTTTTAGAGCTCCAAAACGGCCCTGGAAGTATAGCAAGATGTGATGACATGAAAACATACAAAATAAGCCAATTGGATTAGGTGAGAGGCCACCAGTATACACTTGGAAGATGTGTAGGGATTCAGAAAACCCCATAAGTGTAGAACCCACAATTACAAATATTTATAGAAGAACGTGATGAACTAAAAACGGACAAGAGGAGCTAGTTGGAATAGGTGGGTTGCCACCAATATCCACCTGGATCATTTATCCCACAGGAGCGTAGGACTTCCTTCATTGAAATCGATGCAAGGTGTATTATTATCATATGGAGACTCCGTGTGGAATCTCTCTTTGCTGATTTATTCATGTTTCTCATCTTCTTACTTCATAATATGAATAGACCCCAGTTCCTTCCCATGGTATTTTGCAGTCTTCTTCTTATCTGTCCATGGGAGAAACATCTCTGTGGAATATTCTTGTATGAAGGGTAAATCGAATAGATCATAATCAAAAAATTGTGAAGGCATATCATAATAGTGTTCACTGATATAGTTAGGGCCCCTCAGATCCATCCCATGTGTATCTTTCTTTTCCTTGTTATGTAAGATCTCGTATATTCCATCACCCATGGGAATATATGCATGTGTAAGGTTCATGCTAAGAAAACCCCCAAGGGATGAGGACCAGGTCCTAGACAAGAGCATCCCCCAAGAATCCAAAACACCAATCACCAATATGTCCATGAGGATGTTGATATGTGGAAAATCTATCAAAAATACCTCAACGTCTTCACACACCCCCAAGACCTAGACCCTCCATGAATCAATACCACAAACATTTCCATAAGGTCGGGTTGTCTTCAAACCAAGTTGTTTCCTTACCTTCAGTGACATGAAATTTACCAATGCCCCTGAATCAAGTATGTAGTTGTTCAAGCGGAGGCCATTCGTTCCTAATGAAAGATAGAATGGACGGTTCTTTTCCCTTGGTTGATCGAGATACATAGTGTTAAAAATGATGGGAGGATCTTCCTTCTCGGTTTGCACTTGCAAGACTTTCAAAACTTAACTTTTTACAAAAGGGATCTTACACATCTCTGTCATTGGGACCATCATAGTAAGTTTTCCAAACATGCTTGCAACATATATATTTAACCAAATATCATTTGCGAGAATTTTCTTAGGAATCAAGTCACATACCGGTGATGGAGGTGGTAGATCCACCTTTTCTATTGATGGGAGAGGAGTATCAGGCTGTGACATATGGGATGAATATTTATTTTTTCTAGTGTAGGTTAGATATTCCCTCCTCCTCAATTCCTTCTTTTGATCATCTGTCAATTTATTCAAGGCCCATAGTCTCCCCTCTCTTTCTCCTCTTCTTTTGGTTTCATTGATTTGTTCTTGGGTAAATTGTTCCTCTTCGAAATTGCAAATCGTATCAATGAAGTTCATATCATTAGGAGAATATTCATATTGTCTGGCTCATTCATCTTCCCTGTGGGGTTCTTGGCATGGGAGGCACCAAGCTTCTACATCAACTGTCCCAACATGTTTTAAAGTATCTAGGGCCTTTTCCTCTTGTTGAGGTCTTGGTTTCCAACTGGTGGCATATCTATGTTGTCTGGAAAAATGAGGTCTAGGAGAATATTGATTTCTTTCCATTGTATTCATATGACTCATAAGATAATTTTTCACTTGAACAAACTGAGTATTCATTTGGTCTATCTTTTGAGTTAAGAGAACAATAATATCAAGAACAATGTTGTTGGAAACTTTAGTATTTTCTTCTGCTCTGACATGAGGGTAGTGAAAAGGTTCCACCTTTGAATCAAGGAGGTTTTCTTAAATATCAACACTGTACTCTTTGGATACTACCAATGATGTGAGCTTCTTGTCTTTGAGAATAAATTGAAACTTCCCTTCAAAATAATTCATGTAAAGGAGATGAACGGATGATGTCGTAGGATGAAAATATATTGGAATTTGATTGTATAACATGTCCAACCTAGAATTGAATTCCTTCACCATCTCATTATCCTTTTTATTTATCTAATTAAACTGAACCCCAAGTGTTCCACCATCTGCCTTTCTTGACCATCTATTCTTGAAAGAATTAGAAAAAACATCATAAGATGTGAGATGATTGTTAGGGAGTTCTCTGAACCAATCAAGGGATTCTTGAGTCAATGATGAGGCAAATAATTTCATGGCCACATCTTCATGCTCAATACTTGCATTGTCCATGTCCTAGACCATGACATAAACATGATCTTCAACGGTTATCACGTTGTTTCCTGGGAACTTTGGCAACCACTTGTTGACCTCCTTTGGCATTGTATTAGGGAAACCTTGGATATTGACCATGTTAAGGGGTTTGTAAAGGTATTTTTCCCAAGGGAGAGTCATTGTAGCAAGAGAAAGGGTATTATGGAAAATGGTTTTAACAATGGGAGACTTGAGAGGAGGCCTTATTTGGTAAACCTCTGAAGGTTTGAACCTCCTAGGGGGAAAAGGTTTGGGAAAGGAAAATTTATTAGAAGGTTGAGTCACCAGATGAGTTTCAAAATGAGCTCATCAAGAAAGGTGGAAAGGGAACATCCCTTGGGTGGAGTCACCAGGAAATCTAAGGGGAAGGCTTTGGGATAGCTTTCCAAAGTGTCGTTAGGGTTCTGAAGAGGATTCAAAATCCTCCTTGAAAACAATGAAAAAATGTTATCACACAATTTGTAGGTTGAGAAAATCCTGACCCAACCACTAAATGGCAACAAATAAGAGGTCACCTACCCACTATCACCTTAGGAAAGTGTCCCTGTCACTTTAGAGGTGAGGTAGTCACATCAAGGGGGGAATCTTGGTGACCCTAGGGGGGATGAGATGAATATGGAGGAATATGGATATGAAGTCCCTAGAGGTCAAATATAAATGATTTTAAAGGGTTGAAATTAATTCTTGGGAAGGTGCAAGGATTTCCAAGTAAGCTGAGTGACCCGCCAAGTGTGAATACCTACCCGAGACACAAGGAAAACCAATCATATAGTATAATATGTTAGTTGGACAAGAAATTTAATCTTGTTGTACATAATTTTCATTAAAAACAATGATATACATTATCTCAATAAATATGACAAAGGATACAAAATAAGTGCTAAGTATGTGATAAATAAAGAAGAGATAAAGCTAGTGAAAGCTAGCTCAACTCACCAATGATTAAGCAACAACTTTAGCACAAATAGAAAGGCTAAGATAAAAGATTAATCCAGAAATATTATCAGCCTTATGGATGTATAAATATTGTTACAACATCAGTAAAATCATCCACTGAAATCAGTAGACAAACCACCCAAGAAATGCCTTAAACCAAGTAGAATATGTTAGCAAAATTTTAACAAATTTTGGTGGTTAAAGCACAAGTTACAAGTGTTTTTATTTTAGAGTTTCCGCAATCAATTTATCAGCCTTATGGATGTAGAAAACCGAGCCTTATATCAACAAGAATATCCAAAACAAATCACTTGTAAATGGCTCAAAAGATGTGCCCAGGTTAGTAGAGGGTTAGGGCAAAAATTTAGGACTAGTCTAGGGTTAGTTTAGGAGCTAGTTAGGGTTAGTCACCTAGGGTTAGTGCAGCCTTAATGGATGTAGGTTAGTGTCTATTACAAAATAAATTTTTAGTGGTTGAAAAGGGGATGCTTTAGTGAGGCAATATAGCCAAAGGCTCAAGGAACGTTTCCCCAAAAAGAGAGACTTAAAACTTGTAAAATCACATTTTCCAAGGCAATGATTTTGTTTCTCCAATGAAATAATAAATGACTGGTAATATTAACAATTGGGTTAATGGGTTCATGCAAATAAATAGCTAAATAAGCTACCTCCTTGGGGGTGTAAACCCTCTTACTCCCGAAGGCAAGTTTCTCTAGCTAGGGTTTAAGCTAAGAGGTTGTATGCCCTTATACTTCTCTTAGCAAACCCTTGTTTAACCAATAATATTAAGCATAAAATGATGAATACTATGGTGGGGTTGTATTCTCTTATACTTCCCACCTAGATTCTAGCACAATAATCTTGACTTGAAACAAATGATAACATGAAAGTAAATACCATACCAATTCAAGGCAAAATGCTAAGATAATCCACCACAATAGCAAGAGAGAAGCCTTCCAAGGCTAGCACATAACTTCCATCAACCATATGTCAAGATATAACAATAAGCAAGAGCAAAAGAGATATGATTTTCCAAAGGTAGCAAAAATTTCATACTAAGAGTCCTCTCACAAGAGGGACAATTATGTTAAATTGAGATCTTATTATTTATACAAAATGTCACCAAGGTGACTTGTCCACATATTTAGGGGTAAACCAAAAAACTAGGGGTCAAAAATGCTAATATTTCCCCCTTAACAAAGTAATTTAATTAAAATTCACTTTTTCACATAAGAAAACCCTAATTTAGAAGGATGTCACCCCTTTAGGGGATGTTTTGGCACTAAGAGGATGTAATTGGTGATGGAGGAGAGTGGAGATGCTTCCCAAAGCCACATGTCAAGCATCAAGACCACTTCCTTCACGATTCCTTCAAAACTTCCTTGTGCCAATGCATGCCACCTCACCACCAAGCCCTAAATCCCCTAGGTGACATCATGCTAAAAAATGAGACGTTTTGCCTCTCTTAGGAAAAATGTTTGGCATGTGGGGGATAGGATAGATCATCTAAGTCATCTTCAAGTCTTTTCAGGTTTGATCTTCCTCATCCAACATCCATGCCCTTGACATCCACCCATGGGCTTCAAACCCCATGGAAGCCCAAGCAAGGCTTGTTCTTCCAAAATTGTGCACTAGCTAGGTCCTGCAAAGACAAACAAGCACACCATCTAAGGATATCAAATCATAAAATCAAGATAAGTGAATCCAATCAATAAGTGAGCCACCTAAGAATGTGCATCAAAGATCACTATATCAAATAGTTAATTTCTTAAAGACATTATGCGGCTTGTCAAGATTGAATATGGGAGGGTTGATGAGGTGTCCTATTGGGTAGATCTTTCCCTAGGTCAAGGAAAGTTTCGAAGAGATCCCTCTCTAAGCCATGTAAAGTGGGTGAGTTGGTTGGGGTCAAGACTCAATGGGCATAGGGATCATGACATACAAGAGGTTGTAGTGTCTCATTCATGGGTGCCTTTGTAGAGGGTGTGTGGTACCTTCGTTCACAATGCACTTTTTCCAAGCCCATTATTTTCCATTCTTGTATTCTTTCATGATTTTAAGGAAAGGTTGAAGGCCACTACCTTGGTGTGGTGTCCAGATAATGAAAATTTCATGCACAAACACCTAGTGGAAATGAGAAGGATGGCTCGTGATGAGACCCATTTATCTTAGCCATGCAATTAAGAGCCATTACCTTGGTTTTGTAACCAAATGATGGCAATGTCATACCACTAGATATTCATGGATGTGATAGGTCGGCTCGTGATGAGACCTCTTATCCTTCAACTAACCTTTTAAGCATTGTGTTGAGCACTCAACACACCCTAAAATCCTTATGAAATTTTATCACTTTTTGGGTAACACTTGTTTTCTTCACTATCTGAATCGATTTCACTTTGGGAAATGGTTTATCTTTGTTTTGTTTTCATGACTCTTATCATCAAGTCAAGGTTGTTTGAACTTGTGAAACCTCATGTCTAAAATAACTTGACACCCGAATTAAGAATCGAAAGCTAACACTGCACCTAACGCGCTCAGGTTCGGCGTCGAAAAAATTCAAGCAAGTAAAGGGGCCACACAGTAACAAAATTCATTGAGTGCCAATCCCCATCAGCCTCGACATAAGGTGGAGTTGGTTTGCGTAACTTATTCTCATGAAGTTTCAAGAGATAGTCCATCCCCTTCAGCATCGACAAAATATGGGAAGGATAGACATTAACAAAGGATGTAAATAAATCACTGATAGCCAATAACCGATGCACTTTATCAGGGTCGGGGAAATCTAGAAAGGTTAAAACAATCATTTTTTCTGTGACAAACATATTTTCGATCGTCGATCCCCGATGCATTTTCGGCATCGAGACTTTTTTGAGAGAGTCTATCCGAGAGCACTTGGGTAGGTTTATTGTTGATCGCCGATCCTTGATACTTTTCAATGTCGAAAAGATAGGATTGGGTTTTAGAACATATAGCTTAAATAAAGTCCTGATTCTAATTAACATGAGCAAATGAAGTCACTGATCTCAATTTCCACGTGTCTTTATCACGTAAGGGGGTCGTATGACCTAGTTTCGTCTTGAGTCATGTTAAATTTCCCTAGGTCCTAGTCACGCCTCCCAGTCATCTTTGCCACACCATCTCTGTATGACAAGATCGATCGACGTTAAAGATTTTGCAAGAAGATATCAATGAAAATTGTTCGAAGCAGAATCTCAACCCCTGACCCACCAACTACACTAGAGAAACAATGGGATGTTTCCAACATAAGATAGATCAGATTTGGACATTTAATAGACCAGTTAATGCTTGATACCACATTTGTTTCTACCTCGTGCGCCGATTAAACTACGACAATTTGAAATCACTGATAGACCATGTTACAACCTGTGCCCGCACTGTCAACCTGTGATGAATTTAATTTTAAGCATATCTGAAGATCTGGTGGTAGATTTAATGAAATTACACTTATAATCTAAATTGAATGGCTGATGTGACAAGGTAAGTTCATCCCTGTTTAAATCTCTAGAATGGTTTTGAACAAATTCATTATGTGCACAAGTTTGAATTCTAGAGCATCTGAAAGAGAAAAGCAAGCATCTTGAGACTATGTTGACCCTCAGATTATCAAAACCAAGTTAAACAAGTTGTAGAGGTATGTGTTCAAATTTTTCAATTCGTTGGTCGTAATTTATATATGCATCTGATTTTCTTGCACAGTATCCAAACTATGTTCTATGTGCAGGTAAAATGCCACCGAGAAGGCCCACCAATTAGTGTAAAGAATCAATTACATTAGTGCATTTCAAAATGGCTGAGATGCCAAAGAGAATGAAATTCGGTTGCTGAGGGACAACAACATAGATCAGATAAGGAAAGAGGCCAAATACTGGGTGAAAATGGCCCAGGAACCTCAGCGAGAGATTCAGAAAAAAATGGGCCGATTGCAAAAGGAGCTGGGTCAATATTAATCGGAAGATGAAAGACATCGGCCTCCAAAAATTCAGCTCACCCAAGGACTTTGTCGACTTGCATGAAATAGTTAAACAACATGCAGAACAAGACTCGGCATGGACTGCAGAGATAGCAAAGGTTGCTAGAATGGCGTCAAGTCAAGTACAACAGTTCATGGAGCACCCAATCAAGGCTCAAAGAATATTGCAATAGTTAAGTGTCAAAATAGTTAAGTATCGGGCACAAGCAGTAGAAGTAAAAGAAATCCTTTTGGCCCTGATGGACCAACACAGAGTCCCGTATTCCAACACATGCAACAAACTCTTCATCAAATGGTTAGATTATGAGAAGAGTCATCCACTTCAGTGAAACCATTTGATGACTCTTAGAAGATAGAGAGATGGAAGTTCCATGTGGCGATGTTTTGTTTTACTTAGCTTGCACTTTTGATAATTATTTTTATGTAGTGATTCGTTATAAATAAGAGGATCAACCTTTTATAAAGGTTCGATGGGTTTTGCAAAGACCCTCATTTTTGGAATTGTAAAGAACTATTTTCGAACTACTTTAATTGACAATTCTTGTTTAGGACCAGAGACAAACTTTTGGTTTTCATCAAAGGCATTATATGATTGGATTGAGGAGGAACTACTTCCAACTTTATTTTAGTAATTGATGTTGTGACGACTAAGAGATATTAACCTATTGATAAGTTATCTTTCTTAATATTTTTGCATCTCTTGTTCTTAATGATGGAAAGAAAATCATTGTGTTAATGTGTGATTAATGATTAGAGCTAAGGAAGCTATTTTTCTTTCCATTATCTTATTGCATGCGTATTTTCTTCACAATAATTGTATCTCATGAAATAATTGAAATACCAATAAGTTAATTTATTAGTACTAGGATTATAACATGTGTGAATATCTTTGTTTGCATGCTTGAGCACAAGGGTTATCCCGAGATCAACCTTCTCCAGTAGTTAAGACTCCCTTTCACCAATTGGTTTATACCAACACACATCATTTATCAGACTCATCTAATAAAATAAAATACAAAAAGAGAATGTTTAATTGAAGGAGGAACTTTCATAAGAAGATATCCTTTCAATCACTACGTAAAGCCCATCGATAAATTGGTCAGATCGAGAGATCTGGAGAACCATTCCACCATCAAATGCTACAGAGTCTAATTGGGCGTTTGTGGCGGGTTTGGTTCCTGATATTGAGTTAAAGGGATTTATGACCCCTCAATAGAATTGGTGCTAGAAGTAGGGCTTGAATGAATGAATGGATAACAATATTTTTGATATAATATTTCACACAACCTATAGATTCAAAACAACCCACATACATGGCTAGTCATTCTCAAGACAACCCACATACACTGAGTACTCCTAAAATGAGTAACTCACCCCAGCAAGAGGAAGAACATTTATTCCTTGAAATACCTTATTCTCTTCCCCACGAGGAGTTGAACCAGTTCGGAAAAATCACAAGAGCTTACACCCGACAAATTGGATCATTACCCTTAGCTCCATTACTCCCTCATAGAAAAAAAGTAAGCAAACCAGTGTTTGAAACCCCCAACCAAGTTTTTTTTCACACAATAGAATACCTGATAGACTTTTCCCTCACCTAGATCAAACATCCCCTTAATCTAATACCCGAAAAACCAACTGGTAATTACTCAGATCCCAACGATTTTGAATCTGATGAGGAAGGGTTTAACTCAGATCGCTCATATTCGAAGTCGGATGACATAGAGGATAACAATGATCATAATGAAGAAATGGGAAACCCACCTCAGAATAATCAACCTTGGTTGGCCATATATGCTATGGAAATCCCCGGACGAGTAGATAACCTTCCCCGACATTCAGAAAATTTACTCCCTAAATTTGACCCTGAAACCTCAGGATTGCATGAAAACCATATAAAAAAGTTCATACTAGATATTAGACTGATGAATGTCCAACATGAAGACATAGTATGAAGGATTTTCCCCTATACCTTTGAGAACTCATCCTCCACATGGTATTTTAACTTGCCTGTAGGGTCCATAACTAGTTGGATGAAGTTTCAAAAAGATTTTTTAGACAAATTTGCAGAAGAAACCACTACAGGATCTTTGATGGCTGAGTTGTTCATTGCCACCATGAGTGTAAAAGAAAAGGTTAAAGAATTCAATCAATGATTCACCACTATCTTGAACAAATTCCAACCTGAAGCTAAACCCACTCAGGAGTTTCAAATCAAAGTATATGTTAATGCTCTCCCTGCTTCTATTTCCATGTTTGTAAAAATGGCTGCCAAGCATACCTTGGCTGAAAATTTCGAGGAATCCAAAACAATTGAATTACAAATGAAGGGATGTAAAGAGGGCCAAGTTTCACTAATTAAGAAGGAAATTCAACCTCCACCTAGGAGAGGAATCTTGTTGACCAGACCCCCAGGGAAACAAACAGAACAAGGGCCCAAAAAGGGAAGTGGAGACATAGAGGACCTATAATTGGTGATAAAGAAGTTGTCAAATGAAATTGTAGACATGAAAAGAAGGGCAGGGGAAGGAAACCAAGGCCAAAGGACCTATAAACCCTTTTTTAAAAGAAACCCATCATTCAAAGTAGTTGAACCTCCCCCAACCAACTTAAACATAGACCTGGGAAATGTAGCATTCGACTCTTTCTGTACCTATCACCAAGAGAAACATTCTGAAAGAGACTGTCCACAATGGGTGGATGCCATGAATTTGATGGCCAATCAGTTCCTAGACAAAGTTTCCCTTACCAAACAATCAAGCAGTTCAACGATGAATATTGCTAATAAGGAAGAAGTTTACCTACCGGAAGAAACAACCATGTTGATGTGGGACCTTGACTTGCCAATGCTTTCCGATGATCTATTTGAGGTTCAAGGACCACCCGATGAGGTCTTGGCTATGCAAACGTGAAGTAGCGGTCAACTAGTCTCAAATGATCTTACCATTGCCTAAAATTCGAGGGGAAAATAAACGTCCGATCACCTGAAAGAACCTTTTGTCTCCCAAATAAATCCTATAAACATCCATACATGAGAATCACCCAAGCTATACTACAACATAGTAGAAGATTTAAAAATATTAAAAGCAAATGTATCAATCATGGACATGTGTAGAATTCCCCAATAAAAGGACTTTTTGTTACAAGCCTTGAAGATAATAGAAACTCCTATAACAAACACTGACCAAGGGGAAAATCCATCCCCCATAAATCTAAAAAATAAACCAAATGTGAACGCTTGCCTTGTAGACAAAAGGGAAAGCCTTTTGTCTCACCGT
Source organism: Picea glauca (assembly GCA_000966675.3). Lineage (NCBI taxonomy): Eukaryota > Viridiplantae > Streptophyta > Pinopsida > Pinales > Pinaceae > Picea > Picea glauca. The sequence goes on along the minus strand of JZKD02S1112373.1, from coordinate 1,726,011 downwards.
TCCTCTTGATGTTTGAAGGCTTAAAAAAAAACCTCCATAACTGTTTGGTTGGCTCATGGGCATCCTCCAATGTTATCCCATTATCTATATGCAAGAAATTAAATGCAGTCCCTATAAAGTGATAAACATGTGATACAACTGGACAAAACCTAGGTGAAAGTTATTGGAGAACTCAACGATTTCATGATCAGAATGGAGACACACCCGAAATTTGTTCAAGTAATTGACATCATTGTAGTATATATACCAGAAGATTATGGACTACTACTTAGTCAAGATTAGTCTGAGAAGTTGAATGGATACTTTAGCTTAAACTTGGCTCACCTTTGGTTGCCATTAAAGGGACATGTAAACATGATTAGGATCAATAGGGAAAGGTATCTCAAACATACTGTCACCGATTTAGAAGCCCTCAATGAACCCTCTTCGACAGATTTCCCCGTGCTAGGAAACTACTCCTGCGATTCCGATTTTGGTAACTTCTCCCCTCTCTCATCTGATGTGCCTCTTACTCAAAACTCTGAAATGACTTTTCAAGAAAATGTACCGACAATGGCGCAATAAACCCTCTTCTGTCAAGAACCTCTGTTGGAAACCCCAGATGAAATAAGGGGAGATGAAGAAGTTAGTAGGCATGGAGAAACTGATGATTCTCGCCCGAAAGTATGGACCTTGTACTTTGATGGGTCTAAATTGCAAGAAGGGTTAGGAATGGGGTGTACCCTCATTGATCCGAAGGGGAAACATAATTTCCTGTCCTGCAGACTAGAATTTGAATGCACTAATAACACCGTCGAGTATGAAGCTTTAGTGAAAGGGCTAAAGAAGTCCATAGACTTAAACATTAAAGAACTAAAGGTTTTCAGAGACTCTGAAATTATCATTAGGTAAGTAAGGAATACTATAAATTTCAACTCTCCCCACCTGAGGAATTATCAACAGGAAGTGCACCGACTAATAGAACATTTTGAAGCCTTCAACATTACAATGATCCCCAGAATAAAGAATACTCTTGCTGATTCCCTGGCCACTGCTACCTCAAGGATATCCCCTTTAGAAGACTATGAAGCCTCTCGGTTCACTGTGGAACTGCTCTGCAAACCATCGGTTCCCAACAATATTTCTAATTGGAAGGTATTTGAAGGAGATGAACAAATCATAAACCTCTTAACCAGTCAGGAAACTTTCAAAGACCGGGATATTGATGATGAAGTATTCCAAGAGAAACTAGTAGAAACTAATCCCTGTGAACAAAGAGGTGAAATATATCACTCGATTGACAAACCAAGGTTTCACATGATACTGAAAGGGGTAGCCAATTTGGAGAACCTCTTTGACTTAAGGGAAATATTTAAAGGGTCAACAAAAACAAAGACAGGGAGTTCATGTCCCATGTATGAGACTATAAATATAGGAACTCTGGAGAACCCTAAGAATATAAATCTTGGCAAGGAAATATCTAAAGAAGAAAGGAAGGTCTATCTCAAACTTTTCAGAGAATATCAAGATGTTTTTGCATGGTCCTACAGAGATATTAAAACTTATGATACTCATATTATACAACACACAATCCCATTAAAAACTAGAGTAAAACCCTTCTAGTAGAAGCTTCGGAAGTACTACCCATCTCTGGAATGCCTCATGTGTCAGGAGTTAAAGAAATTACTATATGCTAAAATTATATTTCAAGTTAGACACTCTGCCTGGGTAGAAAATTCGGTTCCTGTTAGGAAAAAGTCTAGGGAGATCCGCCTATGTGTGGATTTCAAAAACCTCAACAGAGCATCAGAAAAAGAAAACTACCCAGTCCCACTGAAGGAGCAACTCTTGCAGACCGTGTTTGGTTCTGATATTTTCTCCCTGTTGAAAGGTTTTTTCAGGTTACAACCAAGTTCTAGTTTTAGAGGAAGACCAATTGAAAACTACCTTCCAAACCAGGTGGAGAACCTTTTCTTATAAAAGCATGCCCTTTGGGTTAATCAATGTAGGGGAAACCTTCCAAAGAGCCATGGATGTAGATTTTCGAGGACTAATCAACAAATGTGTAGTAGTTTATTTGTATGACATGACTGTGTATTCAAAGAATAGAGAAGATCACATCCAACACCTAACCTAGATTTTCGAAAGGTGTAGGAAATATAGTATATCTTTAAACCCTAAGAAAACTATTTTTGGTGTCGAGGAAGGAAAAATACTAGGTCATATTATATCTCAAGCAGGAATTCACATAGGCCCAAAATGAATTAAGGAAATAGCCCAACTTCCCTTACCCCACAACAAAAAGGCTATGCAATCCTTCTTTGGGAAAATCAATTTTGTGAGGAAGTTCACCCCCGATTTTGCTAAAACTACCCAAACCTTACAAAAAATGATCCACAAAGATGTTGAATTTAAGTGGGATGACAAACAAAAAAGTTCTTTCAACAATATTAATACTGCAATATCTCAAGATCCAGTGTTGCAAAGTCCCGACTTTAGCAGATATTTTTTCCTCTATACTTTTTTCTCTGACCAATCGTTAGCTACAGTATTGACTCAGAAGGATGATGGCAACAATGAGGTGTCGGTCTCATTTATGAGCACTAATATCCAAAGGGCTTAACCAAATTACCCTGCTATAGACAAACATGCTTATGCGGTGTACAAGGCAGTAAAACATTTCAGATCTTACATCCTAAAAAACCACACCAAATTCATTGTGCCTCATCCTGCATTCTGATCCCTGTTCACTCAACTAGAGATGGGGGAAAGAAGAGGAAACTGAATGGTATTTGTCCAAGAATTTGATCTAGATATAAAACCTTCCAAACTAGTTAAGGGACAAGGATTATGTAAACTGGTCGCTGAAGCCCAAGACCAAGTAAATGAAGACTCCAGGTGGGAGAATGAATTGGCGTTATGGTGTAGTGAAGTTTTATATGTTCCCCTAGGGAAGGAGTCTTGGTATGGGAAACTAATTTATCTCCTGCATCACGAGACTTTCCCAGAAAACCTTAACCCTAAGGAAAGGAGAGATCTCAGACTAAAATCAACACAATATTGCCTCATAAATTCAGTGCTCTTTCGTGTGAATTATGATGGGGTACTTTTAAGATGTCTCAAATGTGAATACGCAGACAAGGTTCTAAAGAAGCTCCATGATGATCTTGTAGGTGGACACTTTGTAGGGAATACCACCACTCATAAGATATTGTGAGCTGACTATTATTGGCCTACTCTGTTTAGAGACGCTCACACATATGCTAGAAACTGTAAAACTTGTCAAATGAGCACAGGGAGGGAAAAGAGAGCAGTTGTCCCACTCCAAACTATGGCCATCTCCAGACAATTCAAGCAATGGGGGTTATATGTCATAGGAGAAATTACACAGAGTTCTTCAAAACAACATAGATACATATTGACTGCTACGGACTATTTCACGAAATGGGTAGAGGCCATCCCTCTGACTCACTTTTCCTATAGTCTTATAAGCTGCCTACACTAATGTTTTACAAACATCATTTTTTTTTGTTGCAATTTTCAATAAACGACATTTTCATTTTTGCGACATTTGCACATTTGTCTTCGTTAAGTTTTCACGACTGTAAGCGTGAAAACTTCTCCTTTCGAAGTCATATTTCGATCATTATCTGAACTATCAATATCTCTTTTGTCATTATGCCTATTGCACTTACCTTTTATTGATCATTATACAACTAGCAAGATCCTCTGATCGGTTCTCATACTTCGATTGATTGTATAACTTGGTTTTATTGAGTTTGTAAGGCATTTAGCGTTTGCATTTGCACTTTATATGACTTGCCTGATCATTGATTCTATGAAAATGCATAGGGCTTATGATTAATTTTTTTATATATATGTATTTTGATATACTCCTTATGTTAATCTTTTCATAACTTTTGGCTTGTCAACTATATGAATATCTTTTGGCACCTTGGTTAAACTTTTGATTATATGAACTGATACATTGGCACATAGTTGATTTTGGTTTTGATTTATAAGTCGGGTGTTTAAACACTATTGCATAACGTTTGTGCACATTGGTATACACATTTGATTTCATTAGTTTGGCACATCACTCGATGGTTGAACTACTATTATGGATTGAACAACTATGTAAATCGGCGGTTGTACTTGGATAATGAATATTTTGCATGGCAGACTCCACCACCTTCGCATGCTTGCATTTATGCCTATCCCTTTTGCCCGTTAATTTCTGTTAAGCTCGGGTAGCTCGGCTCCTGTGTGTGTTGGTGATCCAAACCCTTCCCTTACCATGCATTCGGCTCCATGGCACCAGTCATTTGGGTCGAGCCCAATGGCAACCAATCCCTGTTAATGTTTGACAATGCCCGCAGAGACCTGGAGGAAAATGGGTGGCTAACCTTTATACAATGATTTGAGGGTTTTAACCTTTGTGTAGCACGACAGTTTTCTGTAACCTTCGATGGTTGTCGAGCCAAGGTGGGCGACATACAGTTAGAGATCGATGAATAGTTTATCATCTCAGCTACAGGGTTACCTGCCTCGGGACAGTGTTGGTTTAAGAATTGCAAGGTTGAGGAAGTGTCATGGACATTGTTGTTTCTATCGCGCAAAGTCACCTCTTGTGACAGAGGTATGCCCATATCTATGCTCAAACCACGATGGCACGACTTATTAATGCTAGTCAAGCAGTTCGTGACCTGTGAAGGTCGAAACGGAATTGTGTTCCTCTACCACCTACATTTGCTGATGATTTTTATAGGGTATCCTTTAAACATGCCTTTTTACTTTCATCGTAGCCTGTATAAAATGTCAAAAAATTTTAAGAGGCAGAAGGCTGATAGTAGCCTGTTCCACCATGGGATTATTAATCTCATCGTTGTTTATCATTTGAGTTTGCATGGTGATAGTTGGAGGGCTTTCATCGCCCGTAATGGCTTTGAGGACACAGGCCCTGTACAGGTTGACAAACCTGTGGTAATTGAAACCAAGGCTGAACCGCCTGTACCCTTACATCTCGTACTGCCTAAACCCTCGGCCAACCCTGGTGTTGACTTACCCAACACTGTAACTAAGAGTGCAGAGGATATTAAAAATCCTATGAGCAAAAATCCCAAGGAAAACCTTAATGCTAATGACAAAGGGAAAAGGAATGCCTGGCTCATTTCGAGAATGGTCAGAAACAAACCGAAAACCTCTGTCGAGTCCAACCCTATCATCCTAAGTGAGGATTCTGATTCTGATGTTGAATGTTTTCTAGCCAGCAAGTACCCCTACTCGCAGGGCTTATGTCCCGAGCCCCGTTATGATTTTATATCAAACCTTCCCCCCTGCCTAAAGAATGACCCTGACTACCCGGGTATTAAATTGCCTCGTGAAACCCTAAGTCATTTACCCAAACCCTCACCTGCTCTTTTTAAACCCACACAATTACCCTGTGACCAATGCAGTTCATGGTTAGAACGATATTACATTGATGTTCCTATACTCCAATCGAAGATTCAATCACTGGAAGATCAAATTGCAGTGCTAACGAGTCAAAAATCCAAGCTCCAAGCAACAGATAAAAAGCAAAAGACAACCGGCTCCATCCTTTTCAAAAACGTGGAATCAGCCACCTCTGTTGTAAATCCCAAACTGTTATAATCAAGCAGCCTCGTCGATATATAGTTATGGTTTTGACATCGTTCTTTTTTGGTAAATAATCTAGGTTGATATAATGATTTGAATTCAGTTTTTAAATAGCTCAGTCACTCATCCAAATGCCTCTGTCATTCGGTGATCATCCTGTACATGGTATCGTTTTGATAAAAATAGAAGGAATTTCGATGTGATATATGATTTGCTCATAGATTATTATTTGGATTGGAATGGTTATTCATTTGGATTTCATTTGCTAAGTTTGTCTAAGTGAAATAACAAAAGTAATGGTGTGTTTTCAATTCAATTTGTTTTGTGCCCACTCCCAACATGAAGTTTTTCACGCCCAATTTAGAATATGATTCCTCTGGATTTGATTTCGTTATGATCCTCGTGCTATGGTTGGTAAACAATTTTATTGTTACGATATGTTGTGTCATGTAATATTCTATGAACATGAATGTAATTCTGTTCGGTTTCAATTGGAACGACTCTGTTTTTATAAAAACAATATGCTCATTTTAGCCTATGCACGCACACCTGAATCATGGAACGATTTTGATTCGTAATGACTGTGTTAAAATATTTTATACTTCTTGAGTTGGCAAGATTATTTGATGAGTTGGATTCCGATTGTAATTCATCCTCTGTTTAAATTTATAAAACGAATTGGTCAAACCCGGTTATAATTTGTTTGATTGGAATGATTTTGGTAAAGGAAAATTGATCTTGTTTGCTCACTGTGCAATGATAAACGATCGATATCTATAATGAAATCTGTTTGATTGATTCGGTTACGATTTTGTTTATGGACAATTACGAATTAGTTATAGTTTGAATTCGCTCACAGCCTAAATCGTTTGCTATACAGTTATCATGATTTGAAAATAATCCTGTTTGATTCAATTATTTCTCCTGTTGATAAGACAAGTGTAATGAAGTGTTTGCGATTTGTTATGTTTTCAATTGAATATCAAAACGATTTTATAACTGATGGATTCAATTTGTTGAGAAACGATTACAGTGTTGTTCCATATGATTTTGTTCACCCGACTTATGATAATAATCGAAACAGAGTATTCCTATCTCTGTATTCGGTTGAATGATGTGGATCCTGTTTGATCTTGAATGGTATAATAATTTCAAATTAAATGATTTGTTTTCAGATAGTTCTTGGATGATGATTAAATTTAATTCTTTAAAAAGATTTGAATTAATCTCAATGTCGATTATGTATCTTATTTAGACTGGCTACAGAATCACATGATTCTGTAGCTAGTCTATAGAATTAGATTTTTATTGTTTTGTTAATAAAATATCTCTCTAACTTGTCTATTTCTGACCTGTTTTAGGTAAATTCGAATTGCATGGGACATGTTGGGTAGTTCAAGAGATATTTGGGTGTTTTAGTTTTATTGTAGTTACTTAGTTTAGTTAAAATTGGGAATATCTTCCCAGATTTATGTAAACAGTGTGATAACTTCCACAGGGAGGTTTACCCTGTGGAAAAACTTATAAATACTTATTATTTTTTGTAATAAGGATCATCCTTGCTTGTGGGAGAACCAGGATAATGGATATCTAATAGAGACTGAGACAAAAATTGATGTTCTGCTACAGCTTTAACTTTCATAATATCAATCTTGTGTTTCATGTTTATGTTATCAATTTGCATCTGATTAATGAATACTTTAGCTATCTTAGTCTTTTGCAAAGTGATATGATTTAATTAATATGATCTATATCTGATTTATTCCAGTATTTAAAAAACATAGCAATTACTTGATTCAGTTTATGAATGACATATTTCTCTTCTTCATCAATTGGATTATTCTGTATAAGTCTTTGCATAATAGGTTTACCTAATTGTGGAGATTTATAAATCATATAATTGTTATGATTTTTATGTCTTGTTTTTCTCGTAAACAAACTCAAAGAGCATTGTAGCTATCGTTTACGAGAAGCTTCTGGATTATTCGGTGCGAGTTTTCTTCCTCCGATCTTCTAAAATAGTCTTCACACACAGGACAAACCTGGAGCGTTTCCAGGTCAGTTTGTTATTTATTTGTTTAGTATATTTATTAGTATCTTAGTTAGTTATATGTTTTAGTTAGACTAGTAATTGGAATTAGTATATTAGTGATTTAGTCTAGCTAGTTTTCTGTTTTATTTCTTGTTCATAAAATTATATAAATCAAAAAATATCTTCCTCTGTCTTAGGGCAGAATATTAATGAGTTTTTCAGGTTTTAATTAAATCTATAAATTGTCGATATTGTACATTTTGTGAATAAGTGATATTGCAGTTAGTAGTTAGATAGTTAATTAGAGTTAGTATAGTAGTAATTAGTAGATTATATAGAATAGTCAGATTAGTTTAGTTTGTTTTAATAATTAGTTTTAGTTTAGTTTGTTTAGTAGTTAGTTTTAATTAGATTAGTTTATTAGTTAGTTTTGTTGTTAGTTAGTTTAGTTTGTTTTATTTAGTTTTAGTTAGATTAGTTTTGTTTTGTTTTCTTAGGACCTTAGATTGGCTAACGGAGCCGCTAAACCCGTCAGGGTGGTTCATCCCAAACGGCTTGGGTTATTAGACAGCCCCGGACCGGTTCCACTCTCTCAGTTGACGGACGATCGATTTTTCCCGTCAACAAATGGCGCTAGAAGGAGGACCTAAACTTAATTAATGGCATGAGGCAGTCGCAAGACTCCTCCCCCCCCTAATCACTCACCTATAGTGACTAGAAGCCGTTCACATGATAATATTCCCCTTCAAATAGCGACTACTTCAACCGACGATGCACAGATCACAGTTGAGCCAGCAACCCCTAATCCTACAGGTGGTGACATACAAGAGATTGTCTGTCAATATCTTATTAAAACACATAGTGCCTTAGCTCGCCTTAGGCAACCAAACCGTCCATGGGGTCAACCTTTGGATTTCTCTGATATCAGAGAACAATTAGGTGACACTAATCTCACTGTGAATCCTACAGATCCAAACTCAAATCCTGTTGCAGGAGGATCTGGGATACCTCCTTCACCACCTCCATCATCTCCTTCCTCTTCTGGAGGAGATTCTTCAAACGAAGGCAATTCACCTTCTCAGCCTTCCACACCCACTACCCTAATGGCAAATCAAAACAATCCTGCTAGACCCTGGCTTGATGAGGATGTTGTAGTTGTACCTGGATCCCAACACCCTTTACCTAAACACCCGGAGAAATGGCTTCCCAAGTTTGATCCTGACTCCAAACAGATCGTTGAAGATCACATTAAAAAATTTATGCTAGCCATTAGACTCCGCAATGTTGAACATGAAGACGTTGTTTGTAGGTTGTTTGCTTATTATTTTGAGGGTAATTCATCCACATGGTACTTTGCCCAACAACCCCATACCATCGTGTCTTGGGAAAAATTTGAGTCATGCTTTTTGGAAAAATTCGGAGACGGTAAACCTCCGGAGGTCCTAGTCATGGATCTTTCTAGCTTAAGAATGAACCCAAAAGAAAAAGTTAAAGACTTTAATCAAATATTCTTAACACTTAAAAACCGAATCCCTGCAGATTCTATGCCTACCGAGAGTCTTATAATAGCTTACTACACTAAAGCTTTGCATCAAAGCATAGTTATTTGGGTTAAACGATCCAAGAAATCCACGTTGTTAGAGGCCTTTGAGGAGGCCAACCAGATTGAAAAGAATATACTTAGTCTTAAAGACTCTCCTAGCAACGAAACCGAGACTAGTTCTTCTTCCAAAAAGAAGATTGAAATTCTCCCTAGACCTACTCAATGTAAAACACAACCTGAAAACTCTGATTTGGAAAACTTAACTAAAGTTGTTCAAAAACTATCGAATCAAGTTATAGACTTAAAAATGTCAATTGAAGAAGCTTCCTCGAGTAAAGGACCCTAAAAACCCCCTTTCCGAAAGCATTTTCCTACCAACCGACCTAATCCAACCCCCGAAGGCTTAAATCTAGAAAGTTTGCAATGTGCCCTTCAAACAATTCTAGAAGCCCAAGATAACTTGATACTCCCTGAGATCCCTCAGGAGGTAGTCGAACCAGAAACAGTTCAAGAAGAAGAGTCTTCTCCAAACATCTTTGGACACTTCTCGGATAGCATCTTTCAAGCTAACTTCGAGACTGTTCACCCTTATAATACTAGGAGTAAGACAAAAAACAAACCTTCTACTGAAAACACTACAACTTCGACTCCAAAGCAATCTAAATTGGCTGAGACTAAACAGAGTAATGTGAACCCCAACTTAGATTATGATGTTGTTGAAGATCTTAAAATGTTAAGGGCTAACATTTATATTTATGAGTTATTGAAGTTTATGTTTCTGCTTCAAAAAATGTTGCAAAATATTTCAGAGAACAACAAGAATGGTAATTCAAGTGGTAACAAGGTTGTGCAAAGAAAATTCCCTCAGAAGACTTCCACTAAAAATAATCATGATCCTCAAGATAAAGGAAGCCTTCCTGTAGTCTCTGTAAATAATGTAGATAAAGTAGCTTTATAAACTGCAAGTAAAAAGCCACAAGCTACTACTCTTAGCACTCGCAAAAATGTACCTCCTTTCTTGTTAACTTTCGAAATTTTCAACAAAAACGTGCATAATTGTATGGTGGACTTAGGAGCATCATCCAATGTGATGCCTTGGTCTGTCTGCCAAAATATTAATGCTGAAGTGGAACCATCTACTTTGAAAATCATACAACTTGATCGGACCAATGTCAAAGTCATAGGCGAACTAAAGAATATATTGATTAGATTATTGTCTAACCCAAAGGTTCATCAGGTTATTGATATAATTGTTGTGGATATTCCAGAAGTGTATGGTATGTTTTTAAGCAGGGACTGGTCAAAGCAGCTACATGGTTACTTCACGACAGACTGGTCTCACTTATGGCTCCCAGAGAATGGTAAGCCTAACAAGATCAGAGTATATCGTGAATGCTACCTTAAGTTCATGGTCACAGATTTGAACGATCCTAACGAACCATATACACCTTCTGCTGATTCACTCGAAGTCCAAGGGATGGACACCTTCTTTGGAAATTTTGTGGCTGAGGCTTCACCTATCATCAATCCAGAACAACAGTCTGAGATCGTAGCATATATGCAACCAATAGCTTCTATACAAAAGTCCCATGTGCCCAATGGAAATCAAATTTGGTCTCTATATTTCAATGGTTCTAAGTCTAAAGAAGGAGTTGGTGCAGGCTGCATCATTATCGATCCGGCAGGTAACAAGACATTAATGGCTTGTATACTAGAATTTGAATGTACTAACAATACTGCAGAATATGAGGCTTTGCTACAAGGTCTCAGAAAATCTCTCGATATGAACATTCAAAACCTGGTTGTATTTGGCGACTCTGAAATAGTGGTTAGACAGGTAAGAGATTCTATACACTGTCTTTCCCCGCATCTCAAAAGTTACCAGTCTGAGGTATGGAGTCTAATGAATAAATTTTCTGCTTTCAATATAAATTCCATTCCTAGACTAAATAATGTTGAAGCAGATCTATTAGCTAATGTAGCCTCTAAACTTCTTCCTGCAGAAGGCTTGTCACCAGACGCATTCTCCGTTGAGTTGTTGTTTTGACCATCTGTTCTTGACAATATCATGAACTGGAGATTATTTGACGATGATCAGTAGATCATTAACTTTCTACACATGGAAGAAACCTTTCAAGGCGCGGTGATAGATGAACGCATGCACGACGACAATTTGCATGATTTCATGGTAATACCTGATCCGAAATCTCCTGAAGCGCTATCGGACATGGTAAATTCCATATCCAAATCCATAGTTAGATTAGAGAAGTTTTATGATTTTGAAGATAAATTTAAAAAGACGGTCAATTGTAAAACCAATAGTTCCTCGTTGTCTTATGAAAAAGTGAACTTAGGAACTAGTGAAAATCCTCAGTGCATTAACCTAGGCGTGGGATGTTCTAGACAAGAAAAAATTGCATTTGTTAAATTATTTAAAGAATTTAAGGATGTCTTTGCATGGACGTATGATAATCTTAAAACCTTCGACCCTAATATCATACAACATGTCATCCCGATGAAGCCCCAAACCTTACCCTTCCAACAGAAACTGAGGAAGATGCACCCTAAACTAGAACTGACCGTTCAAAAAGAATTGAATAAACTCCTAAGTGCTAAATAATTTTTCATGTTAGGCACAATCAATGGGTTTCCAACCTTTTCCCAGTGCGGAAGAAAAACGGGGAAATCCAACTCTGTGTTGATTTTCGGAACCTCAATAAATCGTCTAACAAAGACAATTATCCTGTCCCACCCATGGAACAGATCCTTCAACAGGTATATAGTTCCGAGAGGTTATCCTTATTAGATGGTTTCTATGGATACAACCAAGTCTTGATGTCTCCACCAGACCAACTCAAAACTACCTTCCGTACCCCATGGGGAACTTATGCTTATCGTAAAATGCCCTTTGGATTGATTAATGTTGGTGCTACCTTTCAGAGAGCAATGGACATTTCTTTACGAGGCTTAATCAATCACTCCGTCATAGTTTACTTAGATGATGTAACTGTTTATTCTAAAAACAAAGACGATCATCTATCTCACTTACGAGTTGTTCTGCTACGATGTCGTAAGTATGGCATCTCCTTGAACCCCAAAAAATCCATCTTTGCAGTAGAACAGGGTAAACTCTTAGGTTTCATTGTGTCTAGTGAAGGAATGATTATTGACCCTCAAAGGACTCAAGTCATCCCTAAACTTCCCCCTCCTACATCCAAAAAATCCATGCAGTCTTTCTTAGGCCAGATTAACTTCATGAGAAGATTTGTCCCCAGTTTCTCTGAAATGGTCAGACCTCTACAGAACCTGATTAAGAAAGACACCCAATATCACTGGGGACCCACAGAAAATCAAGATTTTAATGCCATAAAGAAGGCCATAATAGATGCTCCATCTCTCAAGAGCCCTGACTTCTCTCAAGATTTTACACTCTATACTTTTGCCTTTGACCGTTCTTATGCCGCCGTCCTAACTCAGAAGAATGTCGAGAACCATGAAGTACCCATTACCTTTATGGGCTCTTCTTTCAAAGGTGTTGAAATTAACTACCCAGTGGTTGATCGGCAAGCCTACGCTATTTTCAAAGCAGTTAAGCATTTTTGGTCCTATCTTTTGAAGTCAAGGACGAAAGTCATTGTTCCCTACCCTGTCGTAAGGAACTTGTTAGTACAGAAGGAGTTAGGAGAGAAGAGAGCTAACTGGGTCACCTCCTTGCAGGAGTATGAATTAGAAATCACCCCAGCTCAAATTGTCAGAGGCCAAGGGTTGTGTAAGTTGGTGGTTGATTCAGAGACAGGACAGCCAGAAGACAGTGATACGTCAAACCTAGGACAAAGCAATCAAAGTTTGATATGTTGCGCACAAAACCTCGTTAGTCCCTGGTACGGCGATATTATATTATGTATTGAACATGGGTCGGCACCCCGTCACCTTGACTCCGCCAAGAGAAGAGCATTGAGGCTAAAGTCTGCCTCCTTTCATTTGGTTAACGGTGTACTGTTTCGTTAGAATTTTGACGGCGTACTGATGCGCTGTCTTGAAAAGGACGAAGCAGAAAAAGTCTTGCTCGAGTTGCATGTAGGAGAAGCTGGTGGTCACTTCGGTGGAGACACCACTTCTCATAAGGTTTTAAGAGACGGCTACTACTGGCCCACGCTTTTTAGGGATGCCCATGCCTTGTGTCGTAAATGTATCATCTGTCAGAAAGCATCAGGGCGGTTGCAAAAACCAGCATTTCCCTTGCAACCCGTTTCAGTAGATTCTCCTTTCCAGCAATGGGGCCTTGATATCATAGGTCCAATTAACCCTGCATCCTTGCAACAACACAAGTATATTGTGATAGCCACAGATTACTTTACTCGATGGTCTGAAGCTGCTGCGTTAAGAATTGTCAACACCAGTCAGGTAATTGCCTTTCTAAATTTGAATATTATCACTCGCTTCGGTATCCCTAACTGTTTAGTCTTTGACAACACTTCATACTTTTCTTCTCGTGAGATGAGCGAGTTCTCTTTGGATAAAGGAATTAAGCTGAAGTATTCTGCTAGTTACTACCCCCAGGGCAATGGATTAGCAGAATCAACAAACAAGAACTTGATTAAAATTATCAAGAGAACTGTGGTTAAAAATCACAAAAATTGGCACAATGCGTTGCTGAACGCGCTGTGGGCTGATACAGTAACGCCAAAAGCTGCTACAAGTAACTCCTTTTTTCTCATTTATGGTAGAGAAGCAATTATACCAAAGATACTTTGCTTAATAACTACCCTTGTATATTATGTAAATATTTTATTTTGGTTTGTATTTTCGTTTCCTTTCTGTTTTAATTTTGATTTGAATTTATCAGTTTGTGTTTTTGGACATACATGTACCTGTACACTGAGATAAGAGAGATTTTCTTCACTGAAATAACTTCTGAAAATTTGTACAAACATCAATGATATTGCTGAAATTGATATCTGTGTTGGAAAATTTTGTTGTTTGAAAGAAGTTTACTGATTTCGATCTCTAAGCAAAGTTTGTCATGATCATCTATTATCTTTTTACGCTATCCCTTTTCCGTAAAGGAATGACTCAGAGGATGTCTTCCTGTCTTAGGAAGTCGTTTTGTAAATAAAACATCTCTGGATCTAAATAAAGGACAGTTCTAAAAAAATTCTGATGAGGTCTAAAAAATATGTTAAAATATCAAGATTTTCAACATCACCCCGCTCAAATATATATCTATAAAAAAGAAAATAAAATAAATTATGAATAAGAGCAGTGGGAAGTGCTTGTAAACCCATCGGGATACTGAACAGGTCTACTAGCAGCGGGTAAATGCATGCATGGTGCCAAGACAACTTCGTCGGGATGCTGAACAAGCCTGCTGACAGTAAAGCAATGTCGGGTATATGAAAATTTGCAAAAAAGAAACCTCTTTAATGTCCTTTATTTGGATCCAGAACTTCTTGGTAGGATACAGATGTCAGAGTGGGTTAAATGGCAACCCTGTCGAGGCTATGGACGCCTGCTGGCAGCAGTGGCCATGCCAATAGTATTGGAGATTTTATCTTTAATATCGTGACTTGCTAGTCTTAAGTTTGTTATCAGTTTTCATCTTTTGAAACACTGCTGGAAAAGATGGTTAATGATGATGTATGTACGATTTTCCCGGTTGTTATTTTCAAGTTGAAATTATCTTTGTTGTCCTAATATGAACTTGTTACTTTGACAGAGATAACTGCTTCTACCAGTGTGTCGCCATTGTTGGCAACCAACTCACTTTTCCTATAGTCTTATAAGCTGCCTACACTAATGTTTTACAAACATCATTTTTTTTGTCGCAATTTTCAATAAACAACATTTTCATTTTTGCGACATTTGCACATTTGTCGTCGTTAAGTTTTCACGACTGTAAGCGTGAAAACTTCTCCTTTCGAAGTCGTATTTCGATCATTATCTGAACTATCAATATCTCTTTTGTCATTATGCCTATTGTGCTTACCTTTTATTGATCATTATACAACTGGCAAGATCCTCTGATTGGTTTTCATACTTTGATTGATTGTATAACTTGGTTTTATTGAGTTTGTAAGGCATTTAGTGTTTGTATTTGCACTTTATATGACTTACCTGATCATTGATTCTATGAAAATGCATAGGGGTTATGATTAAATTTTTTATATATATGTCTTTTGATATAATCCTTATGTTAATCTTTTCATAACTTTTGGCTTGTCGACTATATGAATATCTTTTGACACCTTGATTAAACTTTTGATTATATGAACTGATACATTGGCACATAGTTGATTTTGGTTTTGATTTATAAGTCGGGTGTTTAAACACTATGGCATAACATTTGCGTGCATTGGTATACACATTTGATTTCATTAGTTTGGCACATGACTCGATGGTTGAACTACTATTATGGATTGAACAACTATGTAAATCGGCAGTTGTACTTGGATAATGAATATTTTGCATGGCAGACTCCACCACCTTCTCATGCTTGCATTTATGCCTATCCCTTTTTCTCGTTCATTTCTGTTAAGCTCGGGTAGCTCGGCTCCTATGTGTGTTGGTGATCCAAACCCTTCCCTTACCATGTGTTTGGCTCCATGGCACCAGTCATGCGGGTTTACCATGCGTTTGGCTCCATGGAACCAGTCATGCGGGTCGAGCCCAATGGAAACCAAGCCCTGTTAATGTTTGACAATGCCCGCAAAGACCTGAAGGAAAATGGGTGGCTACCCTTTATACAATGATTTGAGGGTTTTAACCTTTGTGTAGCACGACAGTTTGTCATAACCTTCGATGGTTGTCGAGCCAAGGTGGGCAACATACAGTTAGAGATCAATGAATAGTTTATCAGCTCAGCTACAGGGTTACCTGCCTCGGGACAGTGTTGATTTAAGAATTTCAAGGTTGAGGAAGTGCCATGGACATTGTTGTTTCTATCGCGCAAAGTCACCTCTTGTGACAGAGGAATGCCCATATCTATGCTCAAACCATGATGGCACGACTTATTAATGCTAGTCAAGCAGTTCATGACCTGTGAAGGTCGATATGGACTTGTGGTCCTCTACCACCTACATTTGCTGGTGATTTTTATAGGGTATCCTTTAAAAATGCTTTTTTACTTTCATCGTAGCCTGTATAAAATGTCGAAAAATTTTAAGAGGTAGAAGGCTGACAGCAGCCTGTTCCACCATGGGCTTATTAAGCTCATCGTTGTTTATCATTTGAGTTTGCATGGTGATAGTTGGAGGGTTTTCATCACCCGTAATGGCTTTGAGGAAACAAGCCTTGTATAGGTTGACAAACCTGTGGTAATTGAAACCAAGGTTGAACCACCTATACCCTTACATCTCCTACTGCCTAAACCCTCGGCTGACCCTGGTGTTGACTTACCTGAAACTGTAACTAAGAGTGCAGAGGCTATTAAAAAGCCTATGAGAAAAAATCCCAAGGCAAACCTGAATGCTAATGCCAAAGGAAAAAGGAATGCCCGGCTCATTTCGAGAATGGCCAGAAACAAACCGAAACCCTATGTTGAGTCCAACCCTATCATCCTAAGTGAGGATTCTGATTCTGATGTTGAACGTTTTCTAGCCATTGAGTAGCCCTACTCGCAGGGTTTATGTCCCGAGCCCCCTTATGATTTTATATCGAACCTTCCCCCCTGCCTAAAGAACGACCCTGACTACTCGGGTATTAAATTGCCTCATGAAACCCTCAGTCATTTACCCAAACCCTCACCTTCTCTTTCTAAACCCACACAGTCACCCTATGACCAATGCAGTTCATGGTTAGAACGATATTACGTTGATGTTCCTATACTCCAATCGAATATTCAATCACTCGAAGATCAAATTGCAGTGCTAACTAGTCAAAAAGCCAAGCTCCAAGCAACAGATAAAAAGCAAAAGACAACTGGCTCCATCCTTTTCAAAAACATGGAATCAGCCACGGCTGTTGTAAATTCAAAACTGGCATAATCAAGCAGCCTCGTCACTATACAGGTATGGTTTTGACATCATTTTTTTTTGTAAATAATCTAGATTGATATAATGATTTGAATTCAGTTTTTAAATAGCTCAGTCACTCATCGAAATGCCTCTGTCATTCGGTGATCATCCTGTACATGGTATTGTTTTGATAAAAATATAAGGAATTTCGATGTGATATATGATTTGCTCATAGATTCTTATTTGGATTGGAATGGTTATTCGTTTGAATTTCATTTGCTAAGTTTGTCTGAGTGAAATAATGAAAGTAATGGTGTGTTTTCAATTCAATTTGTTTTGTGCCCACTCCCAACAGGAAGTTTTTCACGCCCAATTTAGAATATGATTCGTCTGGATTTGATTTCGTTATGATCCACATGCTATGGTTGGTAAACGATTTTATTGTTACAATATGTTGTGTCATGTAATCTTCTATGAACAGGAATGTAATTCTGTTCGGTTTCAATTGGAACGACTCTGTTTTTATAAAGACAATATGCTCATTTTACCCTGTGCACGCACACCCGAATCATGGAACGATTTTGATTCGTAATGACTGTGTTAAAATCTTTTCTACTTCTTGAGTTGGCAAGATTATTTGATGAGTTGGATTCCAATTGTAATTGATCCTCTATTTAAGTTTATAAAACGAATTGGTCAAACCTGGTTATAATTCGTTTGATTGGAATGATTTTGGTAAAGGAAAATTGATCTTGTTTTCTCACTGTGCAATGATAAACAATCGATATCTATAACGAACTCTGTCTGATTGATTCAGTTACGATTTTGTTTGTGGACAATTACGAATCAGTTATAGTTTGAATTCGCTCACAGCCTAAATCGTTCGCTATACAGTTATCATGACTTGAAAATAATCCTGTTCGATTCAATTATTCCTCCTGTTGATAAGACAAATGTAATGAAGTGTTTGCGATTTGTTTTGTTTTCAATTGAATATCAAAACGATTTTATAACTAATGGATTCGATTTGTTGAGAAACGATTACAGTGCTATTCCATATGATTTTGTTCACCTGACTTATGATAATAATCGAAACAGAGTATTCCTATCTCTGTATTCGGTTGAATGATGTGAATCCTGTTTGATCTCAAATGGTATAATAATTTCAAATTAAATGATCCGTTTTCAGATAGTTCTTGGATGATGATTAAATTTAATTCTTTAAAAAGATTTGAATTAATCTCAATGTCGATTCTGTATCTTATTTAGATTGGCTACAGAATCGCATGATTCTGTAGCTGGTCTATAGAATTAGATTTTTATTGTTTTGTTAATAAAATATCTCTCTAACTTGTCTATTTCTTACCTGTTTCAGGTAAATTCGAATTGCATGGGACATGTTGGGCAGTTCAAGAGATATTTGTGTGTTTTAGTGTTATTGTAGTTACTTAGTTTAGTTAAAATTGGGAATATCTACCCAGATTTACGTAAACAGTGTGATAAATTCCACAGGGAGGTTTTACCCTGTGGAAAAACTTATAAATACTTATTATTTTTTGTAATAAGGATCATGATCCGGATTATTTTCGACACGAAATGAGAGCGGCGATATAATAAAGAAATGCACAAAGATATCGCGTATATCCAGTAATATAACAGAAATATATCAGAGATTCAACCATAAACACAAAGATACAGTAATACACGATTTCTATTAATGAAATAAATCTACAGCGACTGTAAAAATACAGAGTGAAAGACTCGCTAGAATGGTGGTAGCTTATCTCTGAGAAGAGATGTGACGGCTACTCGCATTCACAAGAAGATCGTTACAATGAAGCTCTGGAGGCCTTTTTTACAATAATAGGGAATGCCAAAATTCCTGGACATCAAAAAACCTAACCCTAGGAGATGAAGTGCCAAAAGTCATGTGGGCCCCGTTTGGGTAAGTTGGTGCATCAACTTCCCGGGGTCGTAACTTTTGCATACGATCTTCGTTT
>JZKD02S1112373.1:1683965-1705988 GCA_000966675.3 Picea glauca | reverse complement strand
ACCCGGAGAAATGGCTTCCCAAGTTTGATCCTGACTCCAAACAGATCGTTGAAGATCACATTAAAAAATTTATGCTAGCCATTAGACTCCGCAATGTTGAACATGAAGACGTTGTCTGTAGGTTGTTCCCTTATAATTTTGAGGGTAATGCATCCACATGGTACTTTGCCCAACAACCCCATAACATCGTGTCTTGGGAAAAATTTGAGTCATGCTTTTTAGAAAAATTCAGAGACGGTAAACCTCCAGAGGTCCTAGTCATGGATCTTTCTAGCTTAAGAATGAACCCAAAAGAAAAAGTTAAATACTTTAATCAAATATTCTTAACACTTAAAAACCGAATCCCTGCATATTCTATGCCTGCCGAGAGTCTTATAATAGCTTACTACACTAAAGCTTTGCATCAAAGCATAGTTATTTGGGTTAAACGATCCAAGAAAGCCACGTTGTTAGAGGTCTTTGAGGAGGCCAGCCAGATTGAAAAGGATATACTTAGTCTTAAAGACTCTTCTAGCAACGAAACCAAGACTAGGTATTCTTCCAAAAAGAAGATTAAAATTCTCCCCAGACCTACTCAAAGTAAAACACAACCTGGAAACTCTGATTTGGAAAAATTAACTAAAGTTGTTCAAAAACTGTCGAATCAAGTTATAGACTTAAAAAGGTCAATTGAAGAAGCTTCCTCAAGTAAAGGACCCTACAAACCCCCTTTCCGAAAGCCTTTTCCTACCAACTGACCTAATCCAACCCCCGAAGTCTAGAAATTTTTCAATGTGCCCTTCAAACAATTCTAGAAGCCCAAGATAACTTGATACCCCCTGAGATCCCTCAGGAGGTAGTTGAACCAGAAACAGTTCAAGAAGAAGAGTCTTCTCCAAACATCTTTGGACACTTCTCAGATAGCATCTTTCAAGCTAACTTCGAGACTGTTCACCCTTATAATACTAGGAGTAAGACAACAAACAAACCTTCTACCGAAAACACTACAAATTTGCCTCCAAAGCAATCTAAATTAGCTGAGACTAAACAGAGTAATGCGAACCCCAACTTAGATTATGATGTTGTTGAACATCTTAAAAAGTTAAGGGCTAACATTTCTATTTATGAGTTATTGAAGTTTTCGTTTCTGCATCAAAAAATGTTGCAAAATATTTCAGAGAACGGCAAGAATGGTAATTCAAGTGGTAACAAGGTTGTGCAAAGCAAAGTCCCTCAGAAGACTTCCACTAAAAATAATCTTGATCCTCAAGATAAAGGAAGCCTTCCTGTAGTCTTTGTAAATAATGTAAATAATGTAGATAAAGTAGCTTTAGAAACTGCGAGTAAAAATCCACAAGCTACTACTCTTAGCACTCGCAAAAATGTACCTCCTTTCTTGTTAACTTTCGAAATTTTCAACAGAAACGTGCATAATTGTATGGTGGACTCAGGAGCGTCATCCACTATGATGCCTTGGTCTATCTACCAAAATATTAACGCTGAAGTGGAACCATCTACTTTGAAAATCATACAACTTGATCGAACCAATGTTAAAGTCATAGGCGAACTAAAGAATGTATTGATTAGATTATCGTCTAACCCAAAGGTTCATCAGGTTATTGATATAATTGTTGGGGATATTCCAGAAGTGTATGGTCTGTTTTTAAGTAGGGACTGGTCGAAGCAGCTACATGGTTACTTCACGACAGACTGGTCTCACTTATGGCTCCCAGAGAATGGTAAGCCTAACAAGATCAGAGTAAATCGTGAACGCTAACTTAAGTTCATGGTCACATATTTGAACGATCCTAACGAACCATATACACCTTCTGCTGATTCACCCGAAGTCCAAGGGATGGACACCTTCTTTGGAAATTTCATGGCCGAGGCTTCACCTATCATCAATCTAGAACAGCAGTCTGAGATCGTAGCATATATGCAACCAACATCATCTATACAACAGTCCCATGTGCCCGATGGAAATCAAATTTGGTCTCTATATTTCGATGGTTCTAAGTCTAAAGAAGGAGCTGGTGCAGGTTGCATCATTATCGATCCGGCAGGTAACAAGACATTAATGTCTTGTAGACTAGAATTTGAATGTACTAACAATACTGTAGAATATGAGGCTTTGCCGCAAGGTCTCAGAAAAGCTCTCGATATGAACATTCAAAACCTGGTTGTATTTGGCGACTCTAAAATAGTGGTTAGACAGGTAAGAGATTCTATACACTGTCTTTCCCCGCATCTCAAAAGTTACCAGTCTGAGGTATGGAGTCTAACGAATAAATTTTCTGCTTTCAATAT
This sequence comes from Picea glauca, assembly GCA_000966675.3. NCBI lineage: Eukaryota > Viridiplantae > Streptophyta > Pinopsida > Pinales > Pinaceae > Picea > Picea glauca. The sequence continues at coordinate 1,703,702 of JZKD02S1112373.1, read as the reverse complement.
AAATTCCATTCCTAGACTAAATAATGTTGAAGCAGATCTATTAGCTAATGTAGCCTCTAAACTTCTTCTTGCAGAAGGCTTGGCGCCAGACGCATTCTCCGTTGAGTTGTTGTTTCGACCATCTGTTCCTGACAATATCATGAACTGGAGAGTATTTGACGATGATCAGCAGATCATTAACTTTCTACACATGGAAGAAACCTTTCAAGGCACGGTGATAGATGAACGCACGCACGACGACAATTTGCATGATTTCACGGTAATACCTGATCCGAAATCTCCTGAAGCGCTATCGGACATGGTAAATTCCATACCCAAATCCATAGTTAGATTAGAGAATTTTTATGATTTTGAAGATAAATTTAAAAAGATGGTCAATTGTAAAACCAATAGTTCCTCGTTGTCTTATGAAAAAGTGAACTTAGGAACTAGTGAAAATCCTCAGTGCATTAACCTAGGCGTGGGATGTTCTAGAAAAGAAAAAACTGCATTCGTTCAATTATTTAAAGAATTTAAGGATGTCTTTGCATGGACGTATGATAATCTTAAAACCTTTGACCCTAATATCATACAACATGTCATCCCGATGAAGCCCCAAACCTTACCCTTCCAACGGAAACTAAGGAAGATGCACCCTAAACTAGAACCGACCGTTCAAAAAGAATTGAATAAACTCCTAAGTGCTAAAATAATTTTTCCTATTAGGCACACTCAATGGGTTTCCAACCTTGTCCCAGTGCGGAAGAAAAATGCGGAAATCCGACTCTCTGTCAATTTCTGGAACCTCAATAAAGCATCTGACAAAGAAAATTTTCCTTTCACACCCATGGAACAAATCCTTCAACAAGTATCTGGTTCCGAGAGGCTATCCTTGTTACATTGTTTCTCTGGATACAACCAAGTCTTGATGTCTCCACCAGACCAACTCAAAACTACCTTCTGTACCCCATGGGGCACTTATGCTTATCGTAAAATGCCCTTTGGATTGATTAATGTTGGTGCTACATTTCAGAGAGCAATGGACATTGCTTTTCGAGGCTTAATCAATCACTTCGTCATAGTTTACTTAGATGATGTAACTGTTTATTCTAAAAACAAAGATGATCATCTAGCTCACTTACGAGTTGTTCTGCTACGATGTCGTAAGTACGGCATCTCTTTGAACCCCAAAAAATCCATCTTTGCAATAGAACAGGGTAAACTCTTAGGTTTCATTGTGTCTAGTGAAGGAATGATTATTGACCTCGAAAGGACTAGAGTCATCGCTAAACTTCCCCCTCCTACATCCAAAAAATCCATGCAGTCTTTGTTAGGCCAGATTAACGTCGTGAGAAGATTTGTCCCCAGTTTCTCCGAAATGGTCAGACCTATACAAAACCTGATTAAGAAAGACACCCAATATCACTGGGGACCCATAGAAAATCAAGCCTTCAATGCCATAAAAAAGGCCATAATAGACACTCTGTCTCTCATGAGCCCTAACTTCTCTCAAGATTTTACACTCTATACTTTTGCCTTTGACCGTTCTTATGCCGCCGTCCTAACTCAGAAGAATGCCGAGAACCACAAAGTACCCATCGCCTTTATGAGCTCTTCTTTCAAAGGTGTTGAACTTAACTACCTAGTGGTTGAACGACAAGCCTACACTGTTTTCAAAGCAGTTAAGCATTTCCGATCCTATCTTTTGAAGTCAAGGACGAAAGTCATTGTCCCCTACCTTGTCGTAAGGAACTTGTTAGTACAGAAGGAGTTAGGAGAGAAGAGAGCTAACTGGGTCACCTCCTTGCAGGAGTATGACTTAGAAATCACCCCAACTCAGATTGTGAGAGGCCAAGGGTTGTGTAAGTTGGTGGTTGATTCAGAGACAGGACAGCCAAAAGACAGTGATACATCAAACCTAGGACAAAGCGATCAAAGTTTGATCTGTTGCGCACAAAACCTCGTTAGTCCCTGGTACGACGATATTAGATTATGTCTTGAACATGGGTCGGCACCCCATCACCTTGACCCCGCCAAGAGAAGAGCGTTGAGGCTAAAGTCTGCCTCCTTTCATTTGGTTAACAGTGTACTGTTTCATCAGAATTTTGACGGCGTACTGATGCGTTGTCTTGAAAACGATGAAGCAGAAAAAGTCTTGCTCAAGTTGCATGCATGAGAAACTGGTGGTCACTTCGGTGGAGACACCACTACTCATAAGGTTTTAAGAGCCGGCTACTACTGGCCCACACTTTTTAGGGACACCCATGCCTTGTGTCGTAAATGTATCATCTATCAGAAAGCATCAGGGTGGTTGCCAAAACCAACCTTTCCCTTGCAACCCGTTTCAGTAGATTCTCCTTTCCAGTAATGGGGCCTTGATATCATAGGTCCAATTAACCCTCCATCCTCGCAACAGCACAAGTATATTGTGACAGCCATATATTAACTTACTCGATGGTCTGAAGCTGTTGTGTTAAGAATTGTTAACACCAATCAGCTAATTGCCTTTCTAAATTCGAATATTATCACTCACTTCGGTATCCCTGACTGTTTAGTCTTTGAGAATGGTTCATACTTTTCTTCTCTTGAGATGAGTGAGTTTGCTTTGGATAAAGGAATTAAGCTGGAGAATTATGTTAGTTACTACCCCCAGGGCAACGGATTAGCAGAATCAACAAACAAGAACTTGATTAAAATTATCAAGAGAACTGTGGTTGAAAATCACAAAAATTGGCACAATGCATTGTTGAACGTGTTGTGGGATGATAGGGTAATGCCAAAAGCTTCTATAAGTAACTCCCCCTTTTTTCTCGTTTATGGCAGAGAAGCAATTATGCCACCTCACATTCTTCTTCCTTCGCTTCAGTTGTCACAAAAAGTCCAAGAAGAAGATTGTCCCCCTTTAGAAAACCGAATTAACGCTTTGATGAAGCTGGAAGAGGTAAGAGCCCAAGCCAAGAATAAGTTAGATCAACATCAACAATTGGTTAAAAGCTGGTTCGATTCTAATTCTGCTTCTGATAGGAATTTTGAAGTAGGCGATCTCATCTTAAAATGGGACAAACCACACGAAGGAAAGGGTGAGCACTCTAAATTTCAAAACTTATGGCTTGGATCATTTTTAATTTCTGAAAAGTTGGGTCCTAGTTCCTTTCGATTGTAGAATCTCGAAGGGAAGCTTGACACCTATCTGGTGAATGGCCAAGCCCTAAAAAGATACTTTGCTTAATAACTACCCTTGTATATTATGTAAATATTTTATTTTGGTTTGTATTTTCGTTTGCTTTCTGTTTTAATTTTGAATTGAATTTATCAGTTTGTGTTTTTGGACATACACATACCTATACACTGAGATAAGAGAGATTTTCTTCGTTGAAATAACTTCTGAAAATTTGTACAAACATCAATGATATTGCTGAAATTGATATCTGTGTTGGAAAATTTTGTTGTTTGAAAGAAGTTTACTGATTTCGATCTCTAAGAAAATTTTGTCATGATCATCTATTATCTTTTTACGCTGTCCATTTTCCATAAAGGAATGACTTAGAGGATGTCTGCCTGTCTTAGGAAGTCGTTTTGTAAATAAAAAATCTCTGGATCTAAATAAAGGACAGTTCTAAAAAAATTATGATGAGGTCTAAAAAATATGTTAAAATATCAAGATTTTCAGCGTCACACCGCTCAAATATATATCTATAAAAAATAAAATAAAATAAATTATGAATAAGAGCTGTGGGAAGTGCTTGTAAACCTGTCGGGATACTGAACAGGTCTACTGGCAGCGGGTAAATGCATGCATGGCGCTAAGACAACTTCGCCAGGATACTGAACAGGCCTGCTGGTAGCGAAGCAATGTCGGGTATATGAAAATTTACAAAAAAGAAACCTCTTTAATATCCTTTATTTTAATCCAGAACTTCTTGGCAGGATACATATGTCAGAGTGGGTTAAATGGAAACCCTATCGAGGCTATGGATGCCTGCTAGCAGCAGTGGCCATGCCAACAGTATTGGAGATTTTATCTTTAATATCATGATTTGCTGGTCTTAAGTTTGTTATCAGTTTTCATCTTTTGAAACACTGCTGGAAAAGATGGTTAATGATGATGTATGTATGATTTTCCAGTTGTTATTTTCAAGTTGAAATTATCTTTGTTGTCCTAATCTGAACTTGTTTCTTTGACAGAGATAACTACTTCTACCAGTGTGTCGCCATTGTTGGCAGCCAACTCACTTTTCCTATATTCTTATAAGTTGCCTACACTAATGTTTTACAAATATCATTTTTTTTTGTCGCAATTTTCAATAAACGACATTTTCATTTTTGCGACATTTGCACATTTGTCTTCGTTAAGTTTTCATGACTGTAAACGTGAAAACTTCTCCTTTCGAAGTCATATTTCGATCATTATCTGAACTGTCAATATCTCTTTTGTCATTATGCCTATTGTGCTTACCTTTTTTTCATCATTATACAACTGGAAAGATCCTCTGATCGGTTTTCATACTTCGATTGATTGTATAACTGGTTTTATTGAGTTTGTAAGGCATTTAGTGTTTGGATTTGCACTTTATATGACTTGCCTGATCATTGATTCTATGAAAATGCATAGGGGTTATCATTAAATTATATATATATATATTTCTTTTGATATAATCCTTATGTTAATCTTTTCATAACTTTTGGCTTGTCGACTATATGAATATCTTTTGGCACCTTGGTTAAACTTTTGATTATATGAACTGATACATTGGCACATAGTTGATTTTGGTTTTGATTTATAAGTCGGGTGTTTAAACACTATGGCATAACGTTTATGCACATTGGTATACACATTTGATTTCATTAGTTGGGCACATGACTACAGGGTTACCTGCCTCGGGACAACGTTGGTTTAAGAATTGCAACGTTGAGGAAGTGCCATGGACATTGCAGTTTCTATCACACAATGTCACCTCTCGTGGCAGAGGTATGCCCATATCTATGCTCAAACCATGACGGCATGACTTATTAATGCTATTCAAGCCGTTCATGACTTGTGAAGGTCGATACGGACTTGTGTCCCTCTACCACCTGTGTTTGTTGATGACTTTTATAGGGTATCCTTTAAACATGCCTTTTTACTTGCAGCGTAGCCTGTATAAAATGTTTAAAAAGTTTAAGAGGCAGAAGGCTGACAGCAGCCTGTTCCACCATGGGCTTATTAAGCTCATCGTTGTTTATCATTTTAGTTTGCATGGTAATAGTTGGAGCGCTTTCATCGCTCATAATGGCTTTGAGGAAACAGGCCCTGTATAGGTTGACAAACCTGTGGTAATTGAAACCAAGGCTGAACCGCCTATACCCTTACATCTCCTACTGCCTAAACCCTCGGCCGACCGTAGTGTTGACTTACCCGACACTGTAACTAAGCTTGCAGAGGCGATTAAAAAGCCTATGAGAAAAAATCCCAAGGAAAGTCTTAATGCTAATGCCAAAGGGAAAAGGAATGCCCGACTCATTTCGAGAATGGCCAAAAAAAAACCAAAACCCTCTGCCGAGTCCAACCCTATCATCTTATGTGAGGATTCTAATTCTGATGTTGAACGTTTTCTAGCCATTGAGTACCCCTACTCGTAGGGTTTATGTCCCGATCCCCCTTATGATTTTATATCGAACCTTCCCCCCTACCTAAGGAATGACCCTGACTACCCGAGTATTAAATTGCCTCATGAAACCCTCAGTCATTTACCCGAACCCTCGCCTGCTCTTTCTAAACCCACACAGTCACCCTACGACCAATGCAGTTCATGGTTAGAATGATATTACGTTGATGTTCCTATACTCCAATCGAAGATTCAATCACTGGAAGATCAAATTGCAGTGCTAACCAGTCAAAAATACAAGCTCCAAGCAACAGATAAAAAGAAAAAGAGAACTGGCACCATCCTTTTAAAAAATGTGGAATCAGCCACAGTTGTTGTAAATTCCAAACTGGCATAATCAAGCAGTGTCGTCGTTATACAGGTATGGTTTTGACATCATTTTTTTTTGGTAAATAATCTAGGTTGATATAATGATTTGAATTCAGTTTTTAAATAGCTCAGTCACTCATTCAAATGCCTCTGTCATTTGGTGATCATCCTGTACATGGTATCGTTTTGATAAAAATATAAGGAATTTCGATGTGATATATGATTTGCTCATAGATTCTTATTTGGATTGGAATGGTTATTCGTTTGGATTTCATTTGCTAAGTTTATCTGAGTGAAATAATGAAAGTAATGGTGTGTTTTCAATTCAATTTGTTTTGTGCCCACTCCCAATAGGAAGTTTTTCACGCCCAATTTAGAATATGATTCATCTGGATTTGATTTCGTTATGATCCACATGCTATGGTTGGTAAACGATTTTATTGTTAGGATATGTTGTGTCATGTAATCTTCTATGAACATGAATGTAATTTTGTTCGGTTTCAATTGGAACGACTCTATTTTGATAAAAACAATATGCTCATTTTAGCCTCTGCACGCACACCCGAATCATGGAACGATTTTGATTCATAATGACTGTGTTAAAATATTTTCTACTTCTTGAGTTGGCAATATTATTTGATGAGTTGGATTCCAATTGTAATTGATCCTCTGTTTAAATTTATAAAACGAATTGGTCAAACCCGGTTATAATTCATTTGATTGGGACGATTTTGGTAAAGGAAAATCGATCTTGTTTGCTCACTGTGCAATGATAAACGATCGATATCTATAACGAACTCTGTTTGATTGATTCAGTTACGATTTTGTTTTTGGACAGTTATGAATCAATTATAGTTTGAATTCACTCACAGCCTAAATCGTTCACTATACAGTTATCATGATTTGAAAATAATCCTGTTCGATTCGATTATTCCTCCTGTTGATAAGACAAATGTAATGAAGTGTTTGCGATTTGTTTTGTTTTCAATTGAATATCAAAACGATTTTATAACTGATGGATTCGATTTGTTGAGAAACGATTACAGTGCTATTCCATATGATTTTGTTCACCCGACTTATGATAATAATCGAAACAGAGTATTCCTATCTCTGTATTCGGTTGAATGATGTGGATCCTGTTTGATCTCAAATGGTATAATAATTTCAAATTAAATGATTCATTTTCAGATAGTTCTTGGATGATGATTAAATTTAATTCTTTAAAAAGATTTGAATTAATCTCAATGCCTATTATGTATCTTATTTAGACTGGCTACAGAATCGCATGATTCTGTAGCTAGTTTATAGAATTAGATTTTTATTGTTTTGTTAATAAAATATCTCTCTAACTTGTCTATTTCTGACCTGTTTCAGGTAAATTCGAATTGCATGGGACATGTTGGGAAGTTCAAGAGATATTTGGGTGTTTTATTTTTATTGTAGTTACTTAGTTTAGTTAAAATTGGGAATATCTTCCCAGATTTATGTAAACAGTGAGATAACTTCCACGGGGAGGTTTTACCCTGTGGAAAAACTTATAAATACTTATTATTTTTTGTAATAAGGATCATCCTCGCTTGTGGGAGAACCAAGATAATGGATATCTAATAGAGACTAAGACAGAAATTGATGTTCTGCTACAACTTTAGCTTTCATAATATCAATCTTTTGTTTCATGTTTATGTTATCATATTGCATTTGATTAATGACTACTTTACCTATCTTAGTCTTTTGCAAAGTGATGTGATTTAATTAATATGATCCATATATGATTTCTTCCAGTATTTAAAAAACATAGCAATTACTTGATTCAGTTTATGAATGACAGATTTCTCTTCTTCATCAATTGGATTATTCTGTATAAGTCTTTGCATAACAGGTTTACCTAATTGTGGAGATTTATAAATCATATAATTGTTATGATTTTTATGTCTTGTTTGTCCTATAAACAAACGCAAATAGCATTGCAGCTATCGTTTACGAGAAGCTTCTGGATTATTTGGTGCAAGTTTTCTTCCTCCGATCTTCTAAAAAAGTCTTCACACACAGGACAAACCTAGAGCGTTTCCAGGTCAGTTTGTTATTTATTTGTTTAGTATATTTATTAGTATCTTAGTTAGTTATATGTTTTAGTTAGGCTAGTAATTGGAATTAGTATATTAGTATATTAGTGATTTAGTCTAGCTAGTTTTCTGTTTTATTTCTTGTTCATAGAATTATAAAAATAAAAAAATATCTTCCTCTGTCTTAGGGCAGAATATTAATGAGTTTTTCAGGTTTTAATTAAATCTGTAAATTGTCGATATTGTACATTTTGTGAATAAGTGATATTGCAGTTAGTAGTTAGATAGTTAATTAGATTTAGTATAGTAATAATTAGTAGATTATATAGAATAGTCAGATTAGTTTAGTTTGTTTTGATAATTAGTTTTAGTTTAGTTTGTTTAGTAGTTAGTTTTAATTAGATTAGTTTATTAGTTAGTTTTGTTGTTAGTTAGTTTAGTTTTTTTTATTTAGTTTTAGTTAGATTAGTTAGTTTAGATTAGTTTTCTTTTGTTTTCTTAGGACCTTAGATCAGATAACGGAGCCGCTAAACCCATCAGGGTGGTTCATCCCAAACGGATTGGGTTATTAGACAACCCCAGACCGGTTCCACTCTCTTAGTTGACGGATGGTCAATTTCGCCCATCAACAAATGGCACTAGAAGGAGGGCCTGAACTTAATTAATGGCACATGGTGGTCGAAAGACTCCTCCCCCCCCTAATCGCTCACCTATAGTGACTAGAAGACCTTCACACGATAATATTCCCCTTCAAATAACAACTACTTCAACCGACGATCCACAGATCACAATTGAGCCAGCAACCCCTAATCCTACAAGTGGTGACATACAAGAGATTGTCCGTCAATCTCATATTAAAACACATGGTGCCTTAGCTCGCCTTAGGCAACCAAACCATTCATGGGGTCAACCTTTGGATATCTCTGATATCAGAGAACAATTAGGTGACACTAACCTCACTATGAATCCTACAGATCCAAACTCAAATCCTGCTGCAGGAGGATCTGGGATACCTCCTTCACCACCTCCATCATCTCCTTCCTCTTCTAGAGGAGATTCTTCAGACAAAGGAAATTCACCTTCTCAGCCTTCCACACCCACTACCCCAATGGAAAATCAAAACAATCCTGCTAGACCCTAGCTTGATCAAGATGTTGTAGCTGTACCTGGATCACAGCACCCTTTACCTAAACACCCGGAGAAATGGCTTCCCAAGTTTGATCCTGACTCCAAACGGATCGCTGAAGATCACATTAAAAAATTTATGCTAGCCATTACACTCCGTAATGTTGAACATGAAGACGTTGTTTGTAGGTTGTTCCCTTATACTTTTGAGGGTAATGCATCCACATGGTACTTTGCCAATCAACCCCATACCATCGTGTCTTGGGAAAAATTTGAGTCATACTTTTTGGAAAAATTTGGAGACGGTAAACCTCCGGAGGTCCTAGTCATGGATCTTTCTAGCTTAAGAATGAACCCAAAAGAAAAAGTTAAAGACTTTAATCAAAGATTCTTAACACTTAAAAACCAAATCCCTGTAGATTCTTTTCTTGTCGAGAGTCTTATAATAGTTTACTACACTAAATCTTTGCATCAAAGCATAGCTATTTGGGTTAAACGATCCAAGAAAGCCACGTTGTTAGAGGCCTTCGAGGAGGCCAGCCAGATTCAAAAGGATATACTTAGTCTTAAAGACTCTTCTAGCAACGAAACCGAGACTAGTTCTTCTTCCAAAAAGAAGATTGAAATTCTCCCCAGACCTACTCAAAGTAAAACACAACCTGAAAACTCCGATTTGGAAAACTTAACTAAAGTTGTTCAAAAACTGTCGAATCAAGTTATAGACTTAAAAAAATCAATTGAAGAAGCTTCCTCGAGTAAAGGACCCTACAAACCCCCTTTTCGAAAGCCTTTTCCTACCAACCGACCTAATCCAACCCCCGAAGGCTTAAATATAGAAAGTTTGCAATGTGCCCTTCAAACAATTCTAGAAGCCCAAGATAACTTGATACCCCCTGAGATCCCTCGGGAAGTGGTTGAACCAGAAACAGTTCAAGAAGAAGAGTCTTCTCCAAACATCTTTGGACACTTCTCGGATAGCATCCTTCAATCTAACTTCAAGACTGTTCACCCTTATAATACTAGGAGTATGACAGCAAACAAACCTTCTACCAAAAACACTACAACTTCGCCTCCAAAGCAATCTAAATCAGCTGAGACTAAACAGAGTAATGTGAACCCCAACTTAGATTATGATGTTGTTGAAGATATTAAAAAGTTAAGGGCTAACATTTCTATTTATGAGTTATTGAAGTTTCTGCTTCTGCTTCAAAAAATGTTGCAAAATATTTCAGAGAACGACAAGAATGGTAATTCAAGTGGTAACAAGGTTGTGCAAAGCAAAGTCCCGCAGAAGACTTCCACTAAAAATAATCTTGATCCTCAAGATAAAGGAAGCCTTCCTGTAGTCCCTGTAAATAATGTAGATAAAGTAGCTTTAGAAACTGCGAGTAAAAAGCCACAAGCTACTACTATTAGCACTCGCAAAAATGTACCTCCTTTCTTGTTAACTTTTGAAATTTTCAATAGAAATGTGCATAATTGTATGGTGGACTTAGGAGCGTCATCCAATGTGATACCTTGGTCTATCTGCCAAAAGATTAACGCTGAAGTGGAACCATCTACTTTGAAAATCATACAACTTGATCGGACCAATGTTAAAGTCATAGGCGAACTAAAGAATGTATTGATTAGATTATCATCTAACCCAAATGTTCATCAGGTTATTGATATAATTGTTGTGGATATTACAGAAGTTTATGGTCTGTTTTTAAGCTGGGACTGGTAGAAGCATCTATATGGTTACTTCGCGAGAGACTGGTCTAACTTATGGCTCCCAGAGAATGGTAAGCCTAACAAGATCAGAGTAAATCGTGAACGCTACCTTAAGTTCACGGTCACATATTTGAATGATCCTAACGAACCATATACACCTTCTGTTGATTCACCCGAAGTCCAAGGGATGGACACCTTCTTTGGCAATTTCATGGCCGAGGCTTCACCTATCATCAATCCAGAACAACAGTCTGATATCGTAGCATATATGCAACCAACAGCTTCTATACAACAGTCCCATGTGCCCGATGGAAATCAAATTTGGTCTCTATATTTCGATGGTTCTAAGTCTAAAGAAGGAGCTGGTGCAGGTTGCATCATTATCGATCCGGCAGGTAACAAGACATTAATGGCTTGTAGACTAGAATTTGAATGTACTAACAATACTGCAGAATATGAGGCTTTACTGCAAGGTCTCAGAAAAGCTCTCGATATGAACATTCAAAACTTGGTTGTATTTGGCAACTCTGAAATAGTGGTTAGATAGGTAAGAGATTCTATACACTGTCTTTCCCCACATCTCAAAAGTTATCAGTCTGAGGTATGGAGTCTAATGAATAAATTTTCTTCTTTCAATATAAATTCCATTCCTAGACTAAATAATGTTGAATCAGATCTATTAGCTAATGTAGCCTCTAAACTTCTTCCTGCAGAAGGATTGTCGCCAGATGCATTCTCCGTTGAGCTGTTGTTTCGACCATCTATTCCTGACAATATCACGAACTGGATAGTATTTGACGATGATCAATAGATCATTAACTTTCTACACATGGAAGAAACCTTTCAAGGCACCGTGATAGATGAACGCACGCACGACGACAATTTAAATGATTTTACGGTAATACCTGATCCGAAATCTCTTGAAGCGCTATCGGACATGGTAAATTACATACCCAAATCCATAGTTAGATTAGAGAAGTTTTATGATTTTGAAGATAAATTTAAAAAGACGGTCAATTGTAAAACCAATAGTTCCTCGTTGTCTTATGAAAAAGTGAACTTAGGAACTAGTGAAAATCCTCAGTGCATTAACCTAGGCGTGGGATGTTCTAGACAAGAAAAAGCTGCATTTTTTAAATTATTTAAAGAATTTAAGGATGTCTTTGCATGGACGTATGATAATATTAAAACCTTGGACCTTAATATCATACAACATGTCATCCCGATGAAGCCCCAAACCTTACCCTTCCAACAGAAACTGAGGAAGATGCACCCTAAACTAGAACCGACCGTTCAAAAATAATTGAATAAACTCCTAAGTGCTAAAATAATTTTTCATGTTAGGCACACTCAATGGGTTTCCAACCTTGTCCTAGTGCGGAAGAAAAACGGGGAAATCCAACTCTGTGTCGATTTCCGAAACCTCAATAAAGCGTCTGACAAAGACAATTATCCTGTCCCACCCATGGAACAGATCCTTCAATAGGTATCTAGTTCCGAGAGGATATTCTTGTTAGATGGTTTCTCTGGATACAACCAAGTCTTGATGTCTCCACTAGACCAACTCAAAACTACCTTCCGTACTCCATGGGGCACTTATGCTTATCGTAAAATTCCCTTTGGATTGATTAATGCTGGTGCTACCTTTCAGAGAGCAATGGACATTGCTTTTCGAGGCTTAATCAATCACTCCGTCATAGTTTACTTAGATGATGTAACTGTTTATTCTAAAAACAAAGACGATCATCTAGCTCACTTACGAGCTGTTCTGCTACAATGTCGTAAGTACAACATCTCCTTGAACCCCAAAAAATACATCTTTGCAGTAGAACAGGGTAAACTCTTAGGTTTCATTGTGTCTAGTGAAGGAATGATTATTGACCCCGAAAGGACTCAAGTCATCGCTAAACTTCCCCCTCCTACATCCAAAAAATCCATGCAGTCTTTCTTAGGCCAGATTAACTTCATGAGAAGATCTGTCCCTAGTTTCTCTGAAATGGTCAGACCTCTACAAAACCTGATTAAGAAAGACACCCAATATCACTGGGGACCCACAAAATATCAAGATTTCAATGCCATAAAGAAGGCCATAATAGACGCTCTGTCTCTCATGAGCCCTGACTTCTCTCAAGATTTTACACTCTATACTTTTGCCTTTGACCGTTCTTATGCCACCTTCCTAACTCAGAAGAATGCCGAGAACCACGAAGTACCCATCGCCTTTATGAGATTTGCTTTCAAAGGTGTTGAACTTAACTACCCTGTGGTTGATCGGAAAGCCTACGTTGTTTTCAAAGCAGTTAAGCATTTCCAGTCCTATCTTTTGAAGTCAAGGACAAAAGTCATTGTTCCCTACCCTGCCATAAGGAACTTGTTAGTACAGAAGGAATTAGGAGAGAAGAGAGCTAACTGGGTCACCGCCTTGCAGGAGTATGACTTAGAAATCACCCTAGCTCAGATTGTGAGAGGCCAAGGGTTGTGTAAGTTGGTGGTTGATTCAGAGACAGGACAACCAGAAGACAGTGATACGTCAAACCTAGGACAAAGCGATCAAATTTTGATCTGTTGCACACAAAACCTCGTTAGTCCCTGGTACGACGATATTAGATTATGTCTTGAACATGGGTCGACACCCCATCACCTTGACCCCGCCAAGAGAAGAGCGTTGAGGCTAAAGTCTGCTTCCTTTCATTTGGTTAACGGTGTACTGTTTCATCATAATTTTGACGGCGTACTGATGCGCTCTCTTGAAAAGGACGAAGCAGAAAAGTCTTGCTCGAGTTGCATGCAGGAGAAGCTGGTGGTCACTTCGGTGGAGACACAACTGCTCATAAGGTTTTAATAGATGGCTACTACTGGCCCACGCTTTTTAGGGGCGCCCATGCCTTGTGTCGTAAATCTATCATCTGTCAGAAAGTAACAGGGTGGTTGCAAAAACCAACCTTTCCCTTGCAACCCGTTTCAGTAGATTCTCCTTTCTAGAAATGGGGCCTTGATATTATAGGTCCAATTAACCCTCCATCCTCGCAACAGCACAAGTATATTGTGACAACCACATATTACTTTCCTTGATGGTCTGAAGCTACTGCGTTAAGAACTGTCAACACCAGTCAGGTAATTGCCTTTCTAAATTCGAATATTATCACTCGCTTCAGTATCCCTAACTGTTTAGTCTTTGAAAACACTTCATACTTTTCTTCTCTTGAGATGAGTGAGTTCTCTTTGGATAAAGGAATTAAGCTTAAGTATTATGCTAGTTACTACCCCAGGGCAACGGATTAGCAGAATCAACAAACAAGAACTTGATTAAAATTATCAAGAGAACTGTGGTTGAAAATCACAAAAATTGGCACAATGCACTGCTGAACGCGCTATGGGCTGATAGGGTAATGCCAAAAGATGCTATAAGTAACTCCCCCTTTTTTCTCATTTATGGCAGAGAAGCAATTCTGCCACCTCACATTCTTCTTCCTTCACTTCAGTTATCACAAAAATTCCAAGAAGAAGATTGTCCCCCTTTAGAAAACCAAATTAACGCTTTTATGAAGATAGAAGAGGTAAGATCCCAAGCCAAGCATAAGTTAGATCAACATCAACAATTGGTTAAAAGCTGGTTCGATTCTAATTTTGCTTCTGATAGGAATTTTGAAGTAGGCGATCTCGTCTTAAAATGGGACAAACCACACGAAGGAAAGGGTGAGCACTCTAAATTTCAAAACTTATGGCTTGGACCATTTTTAATTGTTGAAAAGTTGGGCCCTAGTTCCTTTCAATTGCAGAATCTCGAAGGGCAGCTTGACACCTATCTGGTGAATGGCCAAGCCCTGAAAGGATACTTTGCTTAATAACTACCCTTGTATATTATGTAAATATTTTATTTTCGTTTGTATTTTCGTTTTCTTTCTGTTTTAATTTTGATTTGAATTTATCAGTTTGTGTTTCTGGACATACATGTACCTGTACACTGAGATAAGAGAGATTTTCTTCGCTAAAATAACTTCTGAAAAATTGTACAAACATCAATGATATTGCTAAAATTGATATCTGTGTTGGAAAATTTTGTTGTTTAAAAGAAGTTTATTGATTTCGATCTCTAAGCAAAGTTTTTCATGATCATCTATTACCTTTTTACACTGTCCCTTTTCCGTAAAGGAATGACTCAGAGGATGTCTCCCTGTCTTAGGAAGTCATTTTGTAAATAAAACATCTCTAGATCTAAATAAAGGACAGTTCTAAAAAAATTCTGATGAGGTCTAAAAAATATGTTAAAATATCAAGATTTCCAGCGTCACCCCGCTCAAATATATATCTATAAAAAACAAAATAAAATAAATTATGAATAAGAGCTATGGGAAGTGCTTGTAAACCCGTCGGGATACTGAACAGGTCTGCCGGCAGCAGGTAAATGCATGCATGGCACCAAGACAACTTTATCGGGGTACTGAACAGGCCTGCTGGGAGAGAAGCAATGTCGGGTATATGAAAATTTGCAAAAAAGAAACCTCTTTAATGACCTTTATTTTGATCCAGAACTTCTTGGTAGGATACATATGTCAGACTGGGTTAAATGGCAGCCCTGTCGAGGCTATGGACGCCTACTGGCAGCAGTGGCCATGCCAACAGTATTGGAGATTTTATCTTTAATATCGTGACTTGTTGGTCTTAAGTTTGTTATCAGTTTTCATCTTTTGAAACACTACTGGAAAAGATGGTTAATGATGATGTTTGTACGATTTTCCAGTTGTTATTTTCAAGTTGAAATTATCTTTGTTGTCCTAATCTGAACTTGTTTCTTTGACATAGATAACTTCTTCTACCAGTGTGTCGCCATTGTTGGCAGCCAACTCACTTTTCCTATAGTATTATAAGCTGCCTACACTAATGTTTTACAAACATCATTTTTTTTTGTCGCAATTTTCAATAAACGACATTTTCATTTTTGCGACATTTGCACATTTGTCTTCGTTAAGTTTTCACAACTGTAAGCGTGAAAACTCTCCTTTCGAAGTCATATTTTGATCATTATCTGAACTGTCAATATCTATTTTGTCATTATGCCTATTGCGCTTACCTTTTATTGATCATTATACAACTGGCAAGATCCTCTGATCGGTTCTCATACTTCGATTGATTGTATAACTTGGTTTTATTGAGTTTGTAAGGCATTTAGCATTTGGATTTGCACTTTATATGACTTGTCTGATCATTGATTCTATGAAAATGCATAAGGGTTATGATTAAATTTTTTATATATATGTATTTTGATATAATCCTTATGTTAATATTTTCATAACTTTTGGCTTGTCGAATATATGAATATCTTTTGGCACCTTGGTTAAACTTTTGATTATATGAACTGATACATTGGCACATAATTGATTTTGGTTTTGATTTATAAGTCGGGTGTTTAAACACTATGGCATAACGTTTACGCACATTGGTATACACATTTGATTTCATTAGTTGGGCACATGACTCGATGGTTGAACTACTATTATGGGTTGAACAACTATGTAAATCGGCGGTTGTACTTGGATAATGAATATTTTGCATGGCAGACTCCACCACCTTCGCATGCTTGCATTTATGCCTATCCCTTTTGCTCGTTTATTTCTGTTAAGCTCGGGTAGCTCAACTCCTGTGTGTGTTGGTGATCCAAACCCTTCCCTTACCATGCGTTCATCTCCATGGCACCAGTCGTGCGGGTCAAGCCCAATGGCAACCAAGACCTGTTAATGTTTGACAATGCCCGCAGAGACCTGGAGGAAAATGGGTGGCTACCCTTTATACAACGATTTGAGGGTTTTAACCTTTGTGTAGCACGACATTTTGTCGTAACCTTCGATGGTTGTCGAGCTGAGGTGGGCAACATACAGTTAGAGATCGATGAACAGTTTATCAACTCAGCTTCAGGGTTACTTGCCTCCAGACAACGTTGGTTTAAGAATTGCAAGGTTGAGGAAGTGTCATGGACATTGTTGTTTCTATCGCGCAAAGTCACCTCTTGTGACAGAGGTATGCCCATATCTATGCTCAAACCACGATGGCACGACTTATTAATGGTAGTCAAGAAGTTTGTGACCTGTGAAGGTCGATACAGACTTCTGTTCCTCTACCACCTGCGTTTGCTGATGATTTTTATAGGGTATCCTTTAAACATGCCTTTTTACTTTCATCGTAGCCTATATAAAATGTCGAAAAAGTTTAAGAGGTAGAAGGCTGACAACAGCCTGTTCCACCATGGGCTTATTAATCTCATCGTTGTTTATCATTTGAGTTTGCATGGTAATAGTTGGAGGGCTTTGATCGCCCGTAATGGCTTTGAGGACACAGGCCTTGTACAGGTTGACAAACCTGGGGTAAGTGAAACCAAGGCTGAACCCCCTGTACCCTTACAACTCGTACTGCCTAAACCCTCGACCGCCCCTGGTGTTGACTTACCCGACACTGTAAATAAGAGTGCAGAGGCTATTAAAAAGCCTATGAGCAAAAATCCCAAGGCAAACCTTAATGCTAATGCCAAAGAGAAAAGGAATGCCCGGCTCATTTCGAGAATGGCCAGAAACAAACCAAAACCCTCTGCCGAGTCCAACCCTATCATCCTAAGTGAGGATTCTGATTCTAATGTTGAAGGTTTTCTGGCCAATGAGTACCCCTACTCCTAGGGTTTATGTCCCGAGCCCCCTTATGATTTTATATCGAACCTTCCCCCCTGCCTAAAGAATGACCTTGACTACCCGGTTATTTAATTGCCTCGTGAAACCCTCAGTCATTTACCCAAACCCTCGCCTGCTCTTTCTAAACCCACGCAGTCACCCTATGACCAATGCAGTTCATGGTTAGAATGATATTACGTTGATGTTCCTATACTCCAATCGAAGATTCAATCACTAGAAGATCAAATTGCAGTGCTAACCAGTCAAAAATCCAAGCTCCAAGCAACAAATAAAAAGCAAAAGACAACCGGCTCCATCCTTTTCAAAAATGTGGAATCAGCCATGGCTATTGTAAATTCCAAACTGGCATAATCAAGCAGCCTCGTCGCTATACAGGTATGGTTTTGACATCGTTTTTTTTTTGTAAATAATGTAGGTTGATATAATGATTTGAATTCAATTTTTAAATAGCTCAGTCACTCATCCAAATGCCTCTGTCATTCGGTGATCATCATGTACATGGTATCGTTTTGATAAATATAGAAGGAATTTCGATGTGATATATGATTTGCTCATAGATTCTTATTTGGATTGGAATGGTTATTCGTTTGGATTTCATTTGCTAAGTTTGTCTGAGTGAAATAACGAAAGTAATGGTGTGTTTTCAATTCAATTTGTTTTGTGCTCACTCCCAACAGGAAGTTTTTCACGCCCAATTTAGAATATGATTCGTCTGGATTTGATTTCGTTATCATCCACATGCTATGGTTGGTAAACGATTTTATTGTTACGATATGTTGTGTCATGTAATCTTCTATGAATAGGATTGTAATTCTGTTCGGTTTCAATTGTAACGACTCTGTTTTTATAAAAACAATATGCTCATTTTAGCCTGTGCACGCACACCCGAATCGTGGAACAATTTTGATTTGTAATGACTGTGTTAAAATATTTGCTACTTCTTGAGTTGGCAAGATTATTTGATGAGTTGGATTCCAATCGTAATTGATCCTCTGTTCAAATTTATAAAACGAATTGGTCAAACCCGGTTATAATTCGTTTGATTGGAACGATTTTGGTAAAGGAAAATCGATCTTGTTTGCTCACTATGCAATGATAAACGATCGATATCTATAACAAACTTTGTTTGATTGATTCGGTTACGATTTTGTTTGTGGACAGTTACAAATCAGTTATAGTTTGAATTCGCTCACAGCCTAAATCGTTTGCTATACAATTATCATGACTTGAAAATAATCCTGTTCGATTCGATTATTCCTCTTGTTGATAAGACAAGTGTAACAAAGTGTTTGCGATTTGTTTTGTTTTCAATTGAAATTCAAAACGATTTTATAACTGATGGATTCAATTTGTTGAGAAACGATTACAGTGTTGTTCGATATGATTTTTTTCACCCGACTTATGATAATAATCGAAACAGAGTATTCCTATCTCTGTATTCGGTTGAATGATGTGGATCCTGTTTGATCTCGAATGGTATAATAATTTCAAATTAAATGATTCATTTTCAGATAGTTCTTGGATGATAATTAAATTTAATTCTTTAAAAATATTTGAATTAATCTCAATGCCGATTTTGTATCTTATTTAGACTGGCTACAGAATCGCATGATTCTGTAGCTAGTCTATAGAATTAGATTTTTATTGTTTTGTTAATAAAATATCTCTCTAACTTGTCTATTTCTTACCTGTTTCAGGTAAATGTGAATTGCATGGGACATGTTGGGCAGTTCAAGAGATATTTGGGTGTTTTAGTTTTATTGTAGTTACTTAGTTTAGTTAAAATTGGGAATATCTTCCCAGATTTATGTAAACAGTGTGATAACTTCCACAGGGAGGTTTTACCCTGTAGAAAAACTTATAAATACTTATTATTTTTTGTAATAAGGATCATCCTCACTTGTGGGAGAACCAGGATAATGGATATCTAATAGAGACTAAGACAGAAATTGATGTTCTACTACAGCTTTAGCTTTCATAATATCAATCTTTTGTTTCATGTTTATGTTATCAATTTGCATTTGATTAATGACTACATTAGCTATCTTAGTCTTTTGCAAAGTGATATGATTTAATTAATATGATCCATATATGATTTCTTCCAGTATTTAAAAAACATAGAAATTACTTGATTCAGTTTATGAATGACAGATTTATCTTCTTCATCAATTGGATTATTCTGTATAAGTCTTTGCATAACAGGTTTACCTAATTGTGGAGATTTAT
>JZKD02S1112373.1:1670894-1683915 GCA_000966675.3 Picea glauca | reverse complement strand
TGGATTATTCTGTATAAGTCTTTGCATAACAGGTTTACCTAATTGTGGAGATTTATAAATCATATAATTGTTATGATTTTTATGTCTTGTTTGTCCTGTAAACAAACTCAAAGAGAATTGCAGTTGTCATTTACGAGAAGCTTCTGGATTATTCGGTGCAAGTTTTATTCCTCCGATCTCCTAAAACATTCTTCACACACAGGACAAACCTGGAGCATTTCCAGGTCAGTTTGTTATTTATTTGTTTAGTATATTTATTAGTATCTTAGTTAATTATGTTTTAGTTAGACTAGTAATTGGAATTAGTATATTAGTGATTTAGTCTAGCTAGTTTTCTGTTTTATTTCTTGTTCATAAGATTATAAAAATCAAAAAATATCTTCCTCTGTCTTAGGGCAGAATATTAATGAGTTTTTCAGGTTTTAATTAAATCTGTAAATTGTCGATATTGTACATTTTGTGAATAAGTGATATTGCAGTTAGTAGTTAGATAGTTAATTAGAGTTAGTATAGTAGTAATTAGTAGATTATATAGAATAGTCAGATTAGTTTAGTTTGTTTTAATAATTAGTTTTAGTTTAGTTTGTTTAGTAGTTAGTTTTAATTAGATTAGTTTATTAGTTAGTTTTATTGTTAGTTAGTTTAGTTTGTTTTATTTAGTTTTAGTTAGATTAGTTAGTTTAGATTAGTTTTATTTTGTTTTCTTAGGACCTTAGATCGGCTAACAAAGCCGCTAAACCCGTCGGGGTGGTTCATCCCAAACGGCTTGGGTTATTAGACAACCCCAGACCGGTTCCACTCTCTCAGTTGACGGACGATCGATTTCGCCCGTCAACAGGTACTTTTAAGATGTCTCGAATGTGAAGACGTAGACAAGGTTCTAAAGAAGCTCCATGATGGTCTTGCAGGTGGACACTTTGTAGGGAATACCACCGCTCATAATATACTGTGAGCTGACTATTATTGGCCTAGTCTATTTAGAGACGCTCACACATATGCTAGAAACTGTAAAACTTGTCAAATGAGCATGGGGAGGGAAAAGAGAGCAGTTGTGCCACTCTATCCTGTGGCCATCTCCAGACAATTCAAGCAATGGAGGTTAGATGTCATAGGATAAATTACACCGAGTTCTTCAAAACAACATAGATACATATTGACTGCTACGGACTATTTCACGAAATGGGTAGAGGCCATCCCTCTGACTCATGTGAATGAAAAGGTGGTAATCCATTT
Source organism: Picea glauca (assembly GCA_000966675.3). NCBI lineage: Eukaryota > Viridiplantae > Streptophyta > Pinopsida > Pinales > Pinaceae > Picea > Picea glauca. The sequence goes on along the minus strand of JZKD02S1112373.1, from coordinate 1,682,682 downwards.
CATAGAACAACAACTGATCACAAGGTTCGATATGCCTTTCATTCTTGTTTTTTATAATGCCTCCTACTTTTATTCCACCCTATTAACAAAGTTTTCTCTAGACAAAGGAATCATAATCAGATACTCTGCAAACTACTCTCCACAGGGGAATGGAGTGGCGGAATCAACCAATAAGAAACTAGTGAGGATATTGAAGAAAACAATTACAGACAATCAAAGGAATTGGCATAATTCACTTGATAACACCTTATGGGCCAATATAGTAACACCCAAGGAAGCTATATTGAACTATCCATACTTTCTGGTATACGAACAAGAAGCCATTCTCCCGAACGAGATATACCTTCCATCTCTTCAACTTGCTCAAGGATCTAGAGGACAACCCTCATCGGTTATTCAACAAAGGATTGATACCCTCCTCATGCTAGAAGAATAAAGAGAGAAAGAAAAATCAAAGTTCGTTTCTCATCAACAGATAGTTAAAAGGTAGTTTGACAAGCACAAGGACAAAGAGAAGCATTTTGAAGTAGGAGACTTAGTCCTGAAATGGGATAGGGCAAATGAAGCAAAGAGAAAACATTCAAAGTTTCAGAATCTGTGGCTCAAACCTTTCCAGGTAGCCGAGAAACTTGGGGCATACACATATCAGTTGCAAAATCTGAGGGGGGAATTCAATGCCCTCCCAGTGAATGGACAAGCCCTAAAACAATATTTCTGTTAAAAAAAAAAAGAAGGTGTGTGTGTTTTACTGTTATTTTATTTTTAGGTAGGCTGATTGTGGAGTCCTTTATTTCTATTTTTATTTTGTGTAGTATTTTTGTGAAATAAAGTTGTGTTCCGCAAGGCATTGGTTGAACTTAATCAATACGGCGTAGCAAACTCTATCCCTCACTCATGCTTACATGTAACACAAGAAACGCTGGGTAAACTTCTATTGTCTTAAAGGAGTTTTGTATCTAACCTTTGCAAATGAACAACCTTGGAAAGTGATGAAGTTTCTGCCTAGTGGTTTGATAAAACTAAATGGAAAGATGGTAAGCTAGAAAGGATCACATGTACCTCAAGACAAAGCTTAAAAATTTTTCACTTTAACCATCTCATCTTGAAGAAAATAGATGTCCTCCTCTCCCACTTGCTCAGGACATCTCTACCAAAATTAAATCAATTATATCAAATGAGAATGAGATAAGATAGGGTATGAAGATAACTCCACTGGTCTATGGACACTTGCTGGCAGTTGAGCAAGGTCTGTGACATCGGGGTGACTTCGCTGAGGCTATGAACACTCACTGGCAGTGGAACAACACTGCAACAAGTGAATGATGATAACTAAAAGGCCTGGTTCCAGTGAATGGTTTACTCAAATATTTTCAAAAGGGGGCGTGGGTCATGGTTAAAGGGAATGCAGGTGGAATAAAGGTCGAAACCCCACAGGCAGGCCTAGATTCACGAACCAAGGTAATTTCAAACGTAAGGATAGAAGAGACTCTGATAAAAAACAAAACCAATTAAGTTCTTAACCAACTTCTACATTAGCTAATCCTGGGGAAGTAACATAGATTGTTCTTTCACCCAGCAAGTTGCCATTTGTTGAGCACTCAACACACCCTAAAATCCTTATGAAGTTTTATCACTTTTTGGGTACCACTTATTTTCTTCACTGTCTGAATTGATTTCACTTTGGGAAATGTTTTGTCTTTGATTTGTTTCCATGAATCTTATCATCAAGTCAGGGTTGTTTGAACTTGTGAAACCTCATGTCTAAAATAACTTGACACTCGAATTAAGAATCGACAACTAACATTGCACCTAACATGCTCAGGTTTGGCGTCGAAAAAATTCAAGCTAGTAAAGGGACCACAAAGTAACAACAATCCCCGAGTATCGATCCCCATCGACCTCGAAAAAAGGTGGAGTTGGTTTGCGTAATTTATTCGCACAAAGTTTCAAGGGATAGTAGATCCCCTTCAACATCGAAAAAATATGGGAAGGGTAGACATTAACAAAGGACGCAAAGAAATCACTGATAGCCGATGACCGATGTGATTTATCGGGGTCGGGGAAATCTAGAAAGGTTAAAACAATCATTTTGTATGCGACAAACATATCGTCGATCATCGATCCCCAATGTGTTTTCGGCATTGGGAGTTTTTCAAAAGAGTCGATCCGAGATCACTTGGGTAGGTTTATCGTCGATTGTCGATCCTTGATAATTTTCGGCGTCGGTAAGATACGATTGGGTTTTAGAACATATAGCTTAAAGAAAGTCCCGATTTTGATTAACAGGAGCAAATGAATTCACCGGTCTCGAATGCCACGTGTCTTTATCACGTAAGGGGGTTGTATAGCCTAGTTTCGTCCTGACTCATGTTAAGGTTCCCTAGGTCCTAGTCACGAATCGTAGTTATCTTTTCCATGTCAGATTTGTATGACAAGATCGATCGACATCAAAGCTTTTGCAAGAAGATATCAACAAAAAGTGTTTGAAGTAGAATCCCGACCCCCGACCCACCAACTGGACTAGTGAAACGATGGGATGTTTCTGGCATAAGATATGATCATATTTAGACATTTAATAGACTAGTTAATGCTTGATCCCACATTTTTTTCTACCTCATGTGCCGATTAAACAAAAACAATTTGAAATCGCTGATAGACCATGTTACAACCTGCGCCCACGCCGTCAACTTGTGATGAATTTAATTTTAAACATCTCTGAAGATCTGGGGGAATATTTAATGAAATTACACTCATAAATTGAATTGAATGGTTGATGTGACAAGGTAAGTTCATCCCTGTTTAAATCTCTAGAATGTTTTTGAACAAATTCATTCTGTGCAGAAGTTTGAATTCCAGAGCATTCAAAGGAGAAAAGCGAGCATCTTAAGACTGTGCTGATGCTCAGATTATCAAAACTAGGTTAAACAAACTGCATAGGTATGTGTTCAAGTTTTTCAATTCATTGGTCGTAATTTATATATGCATCTGATTTTCTTGCATAGTCACTAAACTATGTTCCAACTGCAGGTAAAATGCCACTGAGAAGGCCCACCAAGTAGTGGAAAGAATTGATTACATCAACATGGTTCAAAAGGGCCGAGACACCGAAGAGCACGAGATTTGAGTGCTAAGGGACAACAACATAGATCAGATAAGGAAAGCGGTCGAATATTGGGTGAAAATGGCCAAAGAACCTTGGTGGGAGATTCGGGAAAAATGGGCCGATTTCGAAAGGAGTTGGGTCAATATTAATCGGGAGATGAAATACATGAGACTCCTTGAATTCGAGTAACCTGAGGACTTTGTTGACTTGCATGACATAGTTAAACAGCATGCATAACAAGACTTGGCATGGACTGCAGAGATAACAAAGGTGGTGAGCATGGCGCTAGGTCAAGTACAACAGTTCATGGAGCACCCGATCAAATCTCAAACAATATTGCAACAGTCAAGTGTCAAAATAGTTAAGTATCAGGCACATGCAGTAGAAGTAAAAGAAATCCTTTTGGCCCCAATGGACCAACATAGTTTCCCATATGCCAACACATGCAAGGAACTCTTCGTCAAATGGTCAGAGTATGAGATGAGTCATCCACTTCAGTGAAACTATTTGATAACTCTAAGAAGACAAAGAGATGGAAGCGTCATGTGGCGATGTTTTTTTTACTTAGCTCGCACTTTTGATAATTGTTTTTAGTTAATGATTCGTTATAAATAAGAGGATCGACCTTTTAGAAAGGGTCAATGGTTTTTGCAAAGACCCTCATTTTTGGAATTGTAAAGAACTATTTTCGAACTACCTTAATTGAGAAGTCATGTTTAGGACCGAAGACAAACTTTTGTTTTTCATCAAAGGTGTTATATGATTGGATTAAGGGGGAACTACTTCCAACTTTATTTTAGTAATTGATGTTGTGATGAGTAAGAGCTCTAAATCTATTGATAAGTTATCTTACTTAATATTTTTGCAACTCTTGTTCTTAATGATGGAAAACAAATCATTGTGTTAATGTGTGATTAATGATTAGAGATAAGGAAACTATTTGTCTTGCCATCATCTTATTGCATGCATATTTTATTCATGATAATTGTATCTCAAACAATAATTTAAATACCAACAAGTTATTGTATTAGTACTAGGCTTGTAACAGGTGTGAATATCTTTGTCTGCATGCTTGAGCATGAGGGTTATCCCGAGCTCAACCTTCTCCAATAGTTAAGATTCCCTTTCAACAGTTGGTTTATACTAGCACACATCATTTATCAGACTCATCTAATAAAAGAAAATCAAAAAGAGAACGTTTAAACTAAAGGAGGAACTTTCATAAGAATATATCATGTCAATCACTATGTAAAGCCCATCGATAAATTGGCCAGATCGAGAGATATGGAGAACCATTCCACCATCAAACGCTACAGAGTCTAATTGGGCCTCTATGGCAGGTTTGGTTCCTGCTGTTGAGTTAAATGGATTTACAACCCCTCAACACATTTTAAATCATATTTCATTGTGGGCCCCCCTTTACTCAAAGATAAGAGTTTCATTTCTTTCTTAGGTGATCCCTAGACGAAGCATCTATAAGGTACATACATATGATTTTATATTTTACCAAACATTAATCCCTCTAGGCCTTCATCCCCTTCTTCCCATAGAATGAGGGACAACCCCTTCTTGATTCAATACACCCTAAAATCCCAAGAGATAAGGAAATGGGGGGGGGGGCGAATAGTGATGGAAAGTGGTAAGTATGGTCGGGAATGGTACAATGGATCTTCAAGGGAGTTCCTAGTAAAAACCCATCCCCAAGGAAGACCACTTACTAGGGAACAATGTCAACCAACAAGGTGAAGTAGGGAAAAAGTCATAATGTCCAAACATATATCATGGAATCTAGAGAAATCTAAGATACATCATACTGAAATGGATTAAATATTGAAATGATTCTTACCATAATACTAACTTGTACCTCATGGAGCAAGGCCCATTACCTTCTGGAAGATATTTAATTTGGTGGATGCCATTTGGAATTCTACAACCATATGTGGTGGTGAGGAGGATCTCCATCTGTGAAAAGGGATACTACTAGTCATGTAGTCTCTCAGTACTCCATATCTACAACCTGAGGGCATCGAGACATATTCTCCTTAGTTATCCACAAAATGGGGATAACAAACCCTAAGTAGAATATACTTACCATATCATAGGATTTGGAGAGATCCAACTTGATGGCACTTGCAAGAGTTTTCTTAGTATTTATTGTGTGCAAGGCCTCTTGGGCTATGACTACAACATCATGTATTTATCTTCGAATTTAAAAGATAAAATACTCATTAAATACTATGGGATTGAGACATAGTGCAATCACTTTAGAAATGATGTTATAGATTGAGTTACATGGGGAAATGGGTCTAAAGTATTCTAAGAGGAGGGATTATCCTTTCTAGGGATAATAACTATGAAAGTATCTTTGAGTGCCCCCACAATACTTCCAGTTTGCCTCGATTATTCTACTAATCTTATCAAGTCTAATTCAACAAGATCATATAAGCCAATGAGGAAATCAATAGGCCATCCATTATGACTAGGGATTTTATGATGTTGAAAAGGATACATTGAATGCTTGAGATCCTACTTGCTAACTTCCTCCATTACACTATCATTTTTCTCCTCATTAACAAACACTACTAAGAAAGAAGATATTGAAACTATCTCAACGATATTTGTCTTGGGTGGATCCTTGTATAAACCTTCAAAATATCTTACTCCTTCATCAACATTTTCCTTTAAAGAAGACACCTTCTCTCCATTCTCCTCCTTTGGTTCCTAGATAGTGTTGAGGTTCCTTATCTTATTAGAATAATTAAGGAATAATATTGTATTCCCATCACAATATTGTAACCATATTTCCCTACTTTTTATCTCCATCTCTCATCTCCTCATTTTAGAAGGTTTCCAACTTTCAACTCCCTTAGATCCATTCAAAAATTATTTTGTGTTTGTTATCTTTGTAATAATTCTCATTTTTACTTTCAATCTCAAGTATAGATTGTTTTTCCCCCTTAAGTTCTCCTTTACCCAATTCATATTCAATTTCTTAATGCTTACTAAGTTATCATGGAATTGAATCATAATTGACCCATCTCTCTCTTCATCAAAATGTTTCCAACCATGAGTGACCAACTCCCTAAAAGTGTCACAAGTAAGCCAATAAGTGTTGAGTTTGAAAGCAACAAGAGGCCTCTTTTCACCTTTATCAATTTGGGAAAATATGGGTATGTAGTTAGAAGAGCCCGTACCCTTATCCATGTTCTAATCTTCACTGCCTCTTCCAATAGATACTCAGAAGCCAAAAACCTATCCAATATATTTTCTTGACCTTTGTCTCCTTTAATATTATTCCTCCACATGGGTACTAACTCAATGGGATATTTATTATATAGTCCTTTTTATTCCAATTGAATTGTAATATAGTCAACTAAGGCATCATCTCTACTTTCTCCCCCCACACTTCTCCACTCTTTAGCATAAAGTTCATGTCCCCTCCACAAATCATCTCTCTCCCCTAGAGTACAACATTTTTAAACATATGCTCCCAATAATCCTTCCTATGTACATAAGGGATATATATATTTACAATGGTAAAGATCCTTCTCAACTCCTTAGAAAGGAAATGGATGCAAATTGAAAATTTTAGAAAACTAGAATCCTATCTTTTTACAATATTCTTCCAACCTATCACTAGTCCTCTTGACTTCCCATTAGCATCCATCACTTAGAATTTCTAGCCAACAAGTAAATGATTAAAGATCTTCTTATCTTCCTTTACACTTACCATAGATTTTTGTAGAATGGAAATATTTGGATTGTATTTTTCAACTACTCTCCTAATTGATATTTTTTATGGGGAGATCTAAACCCATGAATGTTTAGGGATAGTAAAATAATTTATTTCCTCTTAAATACGCTTTAATATCCCCAATGATAGTTTTTTGCTTGTCTCCTTGAATCTCCAAATCCCCTTCAATTACTACATATCCCCCTTTCTACTTTTCTACTTGCATGCCTTAAATGGTACTTATTCTTCATGCTAGAAATGTAATCCTCTTTGGAGTTGAAGGATTAATTGAGAGTCCATGCATTTAACATCGCAATCTCTACTTTTCTAGTCTGATGAAAATTAATCTCTTTATGAATGAAGACTCCTTCTATTATCTATTCTCTCTTTTTAGATCTACTTGTTGCACACATGCAATCTTGAGGCTTGGTTCAATTGCAGTCCTTCCCTTGCTTCTTCCCCTGAATTACCTTGTCCTTCTATTACTTAGCTTGCATAATCTTATTCTTATATTTTCCTTTGGATTGGATCATATCAACAAAATTTTCTTCTTCATACCAATATTGAGACATTTACTTCTTCTCTTTATGTCCAAAGGCCATTTTCATCTCCTACTTTAGATCAAAACCTATAGTGTTCTTGAAAAGTTATATCCTTTGCATTTCCTTTTATAAGGCCTAGATGATGCACTCTACAATGTTCTATGATGAGATATTTATCATTCCCTCCTGAAAAGTGTGTCCTTTCCCTTTGAATATATGTTACTCTTCCAGATATTCTGCCACTCTTTTCCACTAACGCCTAAGAGCTTCCTTTGATTCCTCCTATGTGCCTTCATCAACTTAATCCTTCTCTAGGAAATCTCTTTCTAGGTTCCCATATGATTTAAATATGGAGCACCTGAAGGGAATTTGAACATAATATATATATTGACTATTTTACCATCTCACGATATCAATGTCCATAGCATTCGTGAGCCCATATCACAACATTACATAAACATAAATGCATGGTAGTTAGATACTCTTTGAAAATCAAATGATTCATAAATTAATACAATGTTTAATAAACATATAATATTGTATATATATATATATATATATCTATTAGTTCATGCCCATATGATGTCATCATTGTACCATTTGGTGAACCTCCCCTCTACATCCTTAACTGTTTTCTCCTCCTCTCTTAGATCAGGCAATGGCATAGTGAGGACAATGCATTCAAGGACTTTTAATTTTATAAAAGTTGTCTCCAATTGGCTTATTGTGCAACATTATATTTGGATCCTCACTCTCAAGCTTAACCTCATCAACATTGACAACCTTTTGAAACATAGTAATTTTGCAAAACAAAAAATGAACTATTATTGACAATGCCTATTTATAGGGCTATCCAATGCTTGATGTTGGTTGATCCAAGGAGGTAACAAAGTTGCAAATATCTATAGTAGTTGGCACTAGCTTCCGTTTTTAAAATTCAAAGAAATATTAGTCCTTAATCATTACCCATAACAAATATATAATTCAAGAGAACATTCACTATGGTTTATATTATGTGAGATTATACATTTGTGGGAAATACATTTCTAGAGTACATGTATGTCAAACACATTATGTGAGGTACCTTATTATGCAATGGATGCCTAAATAATATGTTGCCCATAAACTATTTAAAATATATCCAAAGTGAGATGTTGTGTTATGGAATGCAATCATTGTTGGTTATTGTGAGAATGGACACCCCTATGAAGTATTGACATTTTTCAATAAAATAGTTTGAAGCATTGACATTTTCCATTTTGTTTGTTCCATTCATTTGCTATTGTATAGCCCACATAAATTGCATAAGTTTCAAAGGGATAAAATTGGGTATATTTTTAAGAGATTGTGTCAGTATAGCTACCCCTCAAACTTGACACCTAATCCACCACTTATGGCAGGCTTCTTGTAGTTAAAATAAATAAATGAAAAAATAAGAAGTAAACCTTGACTAACATAGGGGAAAAACCAAATACTCATCTAATCATTGACGTGTTCCACACAAAGTGAGTCCCCTATGTCATGAAACTAGATTTATAGGTGAATTATGTTTATCTTCATGGCTAAAAAAAGTACTCATGCAAGGATTTATAACATTATCCATAAACTAGTAAACTAAATACACCATGTGGTGAACAGACCTTGCCACATATATTAAGAATGATACTGATACAATAGAGATAAGTCTTATGAATATTTTAACTATGAATCATTGAAATGATAACCTTGCCATGAAACCATACAAGTATGTGACACAACAATCACTAGGAATGAACTGTAGCATGCACTTAGTCCATGGTGATTTGGTGATGTTCCTCAACTTGTCAATGACATGGGCCTTGCTTGATTCATATTATATTGAGAATGAAATGAAACACACACAAAAATATAGCAAAGATTACAACAATATAGTGAAACCCAACTTCTATTAATAAATAAAATAGTAGAATACCGTAGAACACAAATTGGTTGGAATGGTGGTATCTTATCTCTGAAGAGAAAGAGATGTTGGCTATACTCATTCACAAAATATATCATGAGAGGATGAAAGAATGGAATTTTAACATAAAAAAATAACCCTCATGGTCTAAAACCCTAACACTAAAAGGTGAAGTGCTAAAAGGTTTACCGACCCCGAGGTGGTTAGTTGATACACCAACTTCCCAAGGGCACAAATTTTTCATACAATATCCTAGGGCACGCAATAGCTCGTTGGAAAGATCTAACTGACAAGTACAATATTTGGCATGGCATTCCATGGCCACCCTTGGCTCCTAAATGTAAAAAAAGCATCATCGAGGGCCTCAAGAAACAACGTTGAAAGTTTAGGACCCAAAAATCATAACAAAAACGACCAAGATGGAGAACCATGATGAGTCATTGGAAGAGGTGGGTGGCCACCGATATCCACAAGGATCAATCCTACCCTCTTAGGAAGAAATGGTTCCCATTGCATCAATTTACCTTAGGATTTGGGGAATTTTTTGTTGAATCTAAACCTTGGTGAGCCACTTGCCTTGCTGAAGTAGTTGTCCTGCTTTGAAAACCCAATATAATTGTATATTTTGTTGGCAGGTGCCCTTCTTTCTGGTGTCACTAATACGATCCACTAGAGATTGTGAAATACATTTGAGGTTGAGTTTTGTAGGGGAAAATATCTTAGCCACCTCCTAGGTGTCTAGTAGAGGTGGGAAATATGGTCAAAGAAACTCCAAAATAAATATTGGGTGCAATCCAAGGAAAGGGGGGATACTCAATTTGAAAGCATTGTCACCCACAACCTTTGTGATGGTGTGAGGCCCATATTGAAATGGTCTGAGATTCCTATGGGGGAATGTGAAGCTCTCTTTCTACAAATTCAACCACACCTTGTCACCAACTTGAAACTTGTGAGGAAACTTATGCTGGTCATGTCATTGTTTATACTTGGAAATAACCTTCTCCAAGATATCATGAACCTTTTGTTTGAGATGTTCGATCTATTCAAAAAATTTGGCTTATTTTTCTACCTTGATCTGAGAATGGGAGGACTCAATCAGGGAAGATGGAACATGAATAGCTACATCAATGGGGGCCAATGGATGAAACCCCAAGCACAGCTGGAAATGGTTATGGCCAATAGAGCCGCAAAGGGCTCTATTATAGCTATGTTGAACATATGGAAGGCTCTCATCCCATGTACGTGGATTCTTGGAGTTGTAAATGCACATGATATGCACAATCATAATTTATACCACTTTTGTTTGTCCATTTGTTTGGGGATGAAAGACAATCGATTTGGTCAGCTTGGTATCCATAAAAGACCATAGGATTGAATATAAGGTACCAAGGAATCTATTGTACCTATCTAAAATAATGGTTTGTGGTATCCTAAAGTTAATCTAAACATGCTCAAAGAAGAGCCTAACAATGGCCTCAATTGTGACACTATTTTTACATGGTGTCACAATGGCCATCTTAGAGAATCTATTAACAACCACAAAAACACAATCATGAACATGTTTGATGGAGGGAAAACCTAACTTGTAATCCACGGATGCATACTCCTAAGGCTTGTTTGGTGCAGGAAAATGAGTGTACAACCCCCACTTCTTAATGAATGACTTAGAAACTGCACATGTTGTGCACATATTGATGTACCGATTGACGTCCTATTGAAGATTTGACCAACATAAATGATTTTGATGTAATGATACTATCTTCTCCACACCGAAGTGCATTGCCACCCAACTATAATGTGCCTCCTAATATATCTTTGCATGTTTTCTTGAAGGAAAACAAAGATGGCCTAGATAGCACAAGAGTGCATCTTAGTGGTGGAAGTATGGAACTTATTTGTTGACACTCAGTGTCTAATAAGTAGTAGCGAAGTTAGATTCACTATTGTATAATTGTTTCCACCCAGAGGTCTCGTGCCCACATGAGTTAATAACTATGGAAAGTGCCACAACCGAGGGTTAACTAAGGAAGTCTATGAAATCGTTGGAATTTATCGTCTCGTACTTAATTGTCAAGTGGAATTGTTGCAGGTATGTGAACCATTTCTAATGGAAAACATTCTGTAGATTTACTTGTGTTTACATGAATTGCATAGGATTATGATTAGTGTTGATGATTTGTTGGATTACTGAGAGAGGGGGGGGTGAATCAGTAATAGCGTAATTATAATCCTTTTTCTTCAAATGTTATATCAATGTAGAATTTTTATCCAATAATGAGCAGTAAGAAATAAACAATCACACATACACAGTACACCAGTGTTTTATGTGGAAACACAAATCGAGAGAAAACCACATAATTCTTTTTCTTATATGTCTTGAAGAATTACATTCATTGGAAGCACCAACTTCCTTTGTTTTCCAGCTACAATTGGAAGGAGGCTCCAACCCCCTAGTTTCTCAGGCTACAACC